>JASDQU010107484.1:23395-33668 GCA_032191745.1 Picea mariana | reverse complement strand
TTTAGATTTCAAAATTTAAAAGCAAGTCCATAACGTCCAATAGTTATAATCCCTCAAATTGTTTCACAAAATTTAAAACATGTTCATAATTTATATTCTTATGGCCTACTTGTGGCCTACTTGTAACATCATAAAGCTCTAAATCGTCAAGAGAACATGGAGAAGTAGGCCCAAAACATGGTCGAGAGGAACTAGATGCATCTTTGGCCACACTCCTCAAGGCCAATTTCAAATTGCTGCGAACATAAACAAGGTCTTCCAACCTTGTACATAGTAATTTGTTTATTTTCTTTGATTGAATATAGTTGAAGCTACTAAAGTTCCTTTCACAGGCAACGACACTAAATGTCTGGCTCAAAATGCTAGAAGAAAATGAGGAAAACGAACTACAATTCTGTGCAATCTCAGTTTGAATTCTCTTTGAGGTTCGCCTTGAGGTTCGCCTTGAGGTTCGAATTCGCCTTGAGGTTCGCTTTGAGGTTCGAATTCGTCTTGAGGTTCGAATTCGCCTTGGGGTTCGCCTTGGGGTTCGAATTTGAGGTTCGTCGAACCTGAACGAACTTAATTTTTTTGATGGGGTTCGCCGAATTTCGAACCTCAAGCTTGAGGTTCGGCGAACCCTGTGACTTAGCTTTCCAGAGAACCAAGAGAAAGCTAACAGCAAGCATACCTTTATTCAGTAGTAKTCATTAATGTTTTGCAAAGTTTGTTTACTTTGGGCACCTACTGTAAAATTTATACCAGTAGTAATTTCTTAAACTCCTCTATGAAAAATTGCCATGTCTTTTTTAGTAGTTAAGATCCAAGTTTTTTGGACAACTTCATAGCATCAAGTTTTGGGTCAGACCCTACATTTTGTATTATCATGCTAACCAGCGTGGCTGCAGCAAATTTATAATGCAAAATATATCTGCTTCTGTTAAAAATAAATAAACTTTTCAAGAACTTCCTGTAAATTTCTTGAAACCCAGCGATCAAAAATTTTACGCCAATAATTTAACAACTCAGAATTTAATCCACTGCTGATATAAATTCTGTAAACTATGCAGAAAATTTACAGCTGAGTTTTAACCATTAAAAATGCACAGCAGAATCGTAAGCAGCACACACATTTCAACAAAAATATTTCTAATGCCCCTGGAAAAAACCCGAAGGGAAAAACAGAGAGGATTTTATTGGCTTCAGAGAAAGAAAATAATTACAGCAGCTATTCAGAAATTTCTTACAGCCCAACAAACTTGGCCTGCTTTTTCGGCCCTGCTTTTTCATGCAGCTTTTTCAGTCCTGCTTTTTCGTGCAGCTTTTTCGGCCCTGTTTTTTTCGTGCAGTTTTTGCGGCCCTACTTTTGCGCACAACTTTTTTTGCCTTGTTTTTTCGTACATTTTTTTCGCTGCTTTTTCAGCCTTTCCTCCAGCTGCAAATTCGCCCTCTTCCTTAGCCAAATCGCCCTCTTCCTCTCAGCTCACTATGTGCCTCTCACACCCTCACACTCTCTGTGAGTCTCTCACGATGTGTATGTGACTCTCTCACCTTCTCACACAATGTGTGCCTCTCACACCCTCACACTCTCTGTGAGTCTCTCACAATGTGTATGTGACTCTCTCACCTCCTCACACAATGTGTGCCTCTCACTCTCCTTAGATCTGCTTTTATAATCTCTTAATGACCAAATCCCTAACCCTAAGATCTCAACGGTCAAGATTAGATCTTGTCTTCCCAAGATCGACGGTTGTGACTTAATCTTTCATTGAGATGACTTAAATCACTTAAGTCACTCAACTTTATAAAAAAGTCACTTTAGTCATTAAATAAAAGCCACGTTAACTTTATAAATGCAATTATAAAATTAAAGAACTAGAGAGCATCGCTCAAACACTTCCACATGCTAGGCACCGCCAATGCAGAAGTACCTGTCCGAGCTACCCCAAAACTAACACTTCCTGGCATCACACGGGCAGGACCCCACTCTTATGTCCACATACACCTTTTTTTTCTTCATAGGTTACCTCGTTTCTCTAAATGGGATGGTCTCACTGATTCTTTGACCAAGACCTTGCCCTGGCAACCATATCCCCATGACTGGGTCTATCTTTACCTTTGTGTCCAACACTTCGCTTTCTCATTAGGATGACCAATGGCGGCTTCCCTTTCTTTGGCAGCTCTTACTCTGACAAATACACCTCACAAACTAAACTGAGTATCAACTTCCTTTGCAACCAAGTGGTTCCTCTAACTAATATCACCTTTACTACTTTCTCTAACAATTTCAGTAGACCCCACCTTTTTAACTCTCTTGTGGCTCTTCCCCAATGCCTTGATGACATCACAAGAGAGCTCTTCACAAGGAGCAATAAAATCCTATACATATTATACATAGGTTCTGGGCTTTGGGTTCTGGATATTAATAATTCTATACGAGATTCATTTCTTACATACTAAATACAAAAACATTAGAACCCTTCAATAATAAAAACAAACTTATAATTGAAATTGTCTATCCACTTGTGTGCGATCCAGGGACGATTTTAAGGATGGAAAATTATTTTAAAAGGTAGAAACCTTGGCGAATCTTACTAATCCTTCATATGCCAACTATAAATGTTTGGCGATATTTTTGTAAAAATATTCAAATCTCTAAGGATTTCATTTAGTTTGTATAAAATTTTGGCGATTTTTAAGGTAAAATAATTTTATCCTATAGAATTTGGGCAAATCATTTTTAGAATAGGGAATCTTTTTTTGGGAAAAAACATGGAAAATTAGCCCATGAGCGAAATTTAGCCCTTAAAATCATGGCTGGTGCGATCAATCCCTTGGTGCCTTTTCTGATCACAGCAGTCCCTTGGTATCCCTCAATGCCTTCACTCACTTCCTAAGCTTCTCCTTACCATGGCTCTGATACCATGTGAATTTTACACACACGAGTGGATTCATTCATACATTATTAATTTATTAGATAATGCAATGTCTTAATACATAGTAGAGAAGAGGAGTATGTTACGTAACTCCCAAATACCTAAACTTTAACTACTATACTAATTATTGCATTAATAAATACCTAATTATTACATCACTTTATTAGTGAGACTTAATTATATAACATTTCTAAATATGACCATTATTTCTAACATATAGAGTACTTCAAAATTCAAATATAACGTTCATCTAAAACGGTTGTAAACTCTTTGTTCCCCTTGTCCAATAGTTGCTAGCAATGTAATAATATACGATAATGTTGTCTTTGTAAGCATAAACCATGCACAAGCCTAACATGTATTGTGTTAGTCAACATGCATATCTTATATAGTGCTCATAACAATTATAAAATTAAAGTGATCAAGCCATATGTATGTCACATGGCGTTCATGCCAAATGCATGTCACATAAAAATCTTGTTGATGTACCTAGTCCTCATAGGCAATCGATTTCCACAATATGTATGAGTCTTAGTGCCATGGCTAAATGTACTATGACATGAAAAAGCATACAATGAAAAATAAATAAACAAGCCCATAATTTATATTATGGCAACCCAATAGGATCATAATTAATTTTTTTCTATTGCTTTCTATCCAATACAGATGAATTTTTACATTACTAATCTTGCATTGCTATTGTGTAGCTTATTTTTGCCATATGTCTATTTTATAATGATTAAGCAATGCCCATTCCTCCTAAAAAGAACATGGAGGAAATTGGAATTGTCGTTCTTTAGTTTTCCCTTGTTACTTTTATAGAAACATAGAAATGATATTTCTTTAACAGTTTACAATATCGAAAATCATCAACCTTGATAATGGTGTCGTGGTTCAACGATGAAGATGGTGTCAAGTGAAGCCACCGACCAAGGTTCAATTCTCCTAGATAAACAAATAAGCAATTGGAACTAGGTGCAAGTCTTTGGTGAATTTGATCAAATAGTACCCCCCGTTGGGACAGCTTAGAACCAGAATGTTTGTGAGAATTGGTTCGCCCCTTGAGGGCCATTTCACTACACAAGTGGGCTGCTTGTAGTGCCCAAGTTATAATGCCTTTGGGCTAGTTGTAATGCTTCTCTTGAGTTTAAAGGAAACACTTTCAAGAAAGAAAAATGAAATCATCAACCAAGTAACAACTGCAATTACCATGATATGTAAATTTTAATTTTGCGCACAAGCGGAGTTGTAACCTCTCTTGGACCTCACCAATTTCAAGAGTTCAACAGCAAATCACACAAATACTATTAGAGTTAAAGGCGACAGTCATGGGAGGAGGTTAATACCCAAAAGATGACCATAGCTATTCCCAGTTTGTCGGTACATAACATTTGCCTCTTAGGCTTCTAGCTGTTCAGTGTTAGGGAAGTTGGATATAAGGGATTTTATGCATGTTTGCATAGGCTTTGAACTTTGAAAGTTTCACTAAGATATAACCAAGTGAGAGGGACTATGCAAAATATTACAAAATGCAAAGCATGAAATGCCCATACAGCATATAATTTAAATTTTGAAGTAAACATAAGATTGAAATTTCATAAACTGGTGATCAGATTGCATATTTCAAATTTGAAAGTTACAAAATACTAATTTTCACTTTAATTAAGCTATACTGCATAATTTCACTGGAGTGTTATTTTATAATTGTTAATAATTGAATTATTTTCCAGAATTTTCACAAGGGATTTAAAAAAAATACCTTAATAATTCAACATCGCCAAATGGAAAAGAAATTCTACAAAATGTTTTCTCAATTAAGCATACACTGGCACTCTAATTCTCTACCTCATGCCAACAGGAACAAAGCAGCTGTTTCACAATCCTTGCACGAAATAGCACCCTCATTATGATTTGGGTAAAGCACACCCTTGAAAGAACCTGCCATCATACGGATTAACAAGGCTTTGCACATCAGTCAGATGAACAGCTTGGCAAGGGAAAGGTGAAGGAGTCTAATACCTGAATTTTAATCGATGGAGGCGAGGCGAGGCAGACCCAATCTTGTTTGTGCTGGTGCATTTGGCTTCGTTAAACAATTATCTTTGAATGGTTAATTTGAACTTGTTTGGTCATCACATAAAGTACGTAGCACAGTAAGTAAATGGATGGAGACTAGGCAGACAAAAGTTTCTCGTGTTGGTGCAATTGCCTTCATGCAACAATTATCTTTGAATAGCCAATTATTCTTTTCCAGTCACCACACAAAGTATGTAGCATAATACATACATTCATGCAGCATCAATGTACTCATCCTATGACAGTTGTAGCTATGGCATATAGTCCACCCTGGATTCTGTTTTTTCTGGATTGTGGCTTGTGCATCAAGTTAACAGGAACAAAATTATTGTGTCAAATGTAACTATAGCATGTTGTCAAATGTTGCGTATCAGACTCCAGTTTTATGGTGATATGTGTAAATTTTCCCAATAGTTTGGAATGATCTCTGATGAATGATATAAATTGCATAGAAACAGATTGGCACACATGCAGAACAGATTCAATTACCAAAGATAATTTTCAAGCATGGCCATGTAGACTTATACAGCCATTCGTATATGCCTCTCCGCAAAGTCTTGAACCTGCTGATTTGATCCTCACATAGAGTCTGCCTAAAACTAGTCATGGGACCCTTACCCCATTAGGCAACTCTAATCCCAACGGACTGATGAACAACCTCATACATACTCCATCGCATGACAAATCATTTTGACTGTGGAAGATACAAAATGAGAATATAGTATTTACAGAAAATAACTATTTTAGGAAATCGCAATTTTAATCAAACTGAGAAACGTCTGGTACAAGTTTTGAGACATTCCCCTCTTAACAGCCTTCATCTTCAAAAGTCAGTACTGTTCTAACCCTGAAAGCCGCCAGTATCAATTCTTTAAGTGCATAGACATCTATTCCTTTTTCCAGCAAAAGATAGTGTACAGTGTGCGTGCTCCCTTATGGCATTTGACTTTTCACACACATTTCAGGATAAGAGAACGATGGGGGAGAGTTTAGAACTTTTCTACACTGACGTTTCAGATATTCCACTAAAATAACTTTGGCAAGAGTTTAGAACTTTTCATACACTGACGTTTCAGATATTTTACTAAAATAACTTTGGCATTTTACCAAAGATCAATCCCAAGGAAAGATAGCTTTTAATCATCAAAATATTTTCTTGTCTTGCCAACAGGGACTTGGTTGAATGGTGAGGTTAACGGATTGTGTTGAATTTCAAGCAGCTGCAAGAGCCATTCTCCAGGAGGATGGCAAAGACCCTAGCTGAGATCTAGGGCCCCCAGTGCACTCCTGGGGTTCTTGGTCTGGGACCAAACAGTCAGAGCCATGGCAAAAGACCCTTGTAAGGGCCCCTAGTAGATAACTGGGGTTCTTGGTCTGGGACCAAGCAGTAAAGACCCTTGAAAGGGCCCCCAGTATATGACTGGGGTTCTTGGTCTAGGACCAAGCAATTTAAGTCCCTAGATATGTCTAGGGCCCCTGGATGTATTCCAGGGTACCCATGTCTAAAGCATAGGTTGATCCTTGGTTTTGTACCTTGGTGGATAAGACCCCAGATATGTCCTGGGGCAACCTGGTCCTTGATCAAGTAGTTGTTGGTGTGTGACCCTCTTTGAAGGTGGGCATGACCACATGAGGGATGTATCCCATATGCAGTGATGATATAGTTGATCGGTCACCTTGAGAAGGATATATGGACGTGTAAACCTCTCCTAGGACCTAAACCCACCTCCCTTGGTTTCTGAGCTTGAGATTGTTTGGGGGTTTGTATTTTGTTTTAGGGGTTAATATAAGAAATATTTAATTAATATAAATTATAAATATATTTAATTAATATTTATATTAATTAAATATATTATTTTTAATTATATTTCTTTTACCCTAACCCTTGCCTAAGGGTATAAATAAGAACCCCTCCCCCTTCACTCATCTCACTCATTTTCTCTTCCTCCTAAAGAAGTGGCGGATTGCTCTTTTGATCTGCGGCCTCCTTGTAACAATTTGCAGCCTCCTTGTGACAGCCTGCGGCCTCCTTGGACAGTGTGCGGCCTCCTTGTGACAGCCTCCTTTTGTTAGCAGCTCGGCCTCCCTCTCTTCTTTTGCTGCTAGGTCCTTGCTTGATTTGCTTGATGTTGTGTGGGTGTTGAGGGTGTCTATTCCTCCACTAAAAGTGTTGATATTGTTGTCCTCCTTGACTGTTACCAGTCGGCCGCCCCTCCTTCTACCAATGATACCTTCCCTGTAGCCTCCCGCCCCCTCATTTAGGACAGATCTAGGATCTTGAAGGCCACGGCACCTTAGAGGGGTGACTGAACAGGCAGTCGTCCCTCCCTTTTCTGGTAGATTATTTTTGTGTGAGGGTTTGGGGTTTTGGGTGTGAGGGTTTCATGGTGGTTTGATAGTCCAATGCTTCTCTTGACAGAGATCTGACCCTTGAGGCAGATCCATGACACATAAGACTTATCTGAGCATATTTCAGTGGCTTATTATCTCTCAGGTGTGTTATGCTCTTCTTCTTCTTACAGAGGTAAGATTATCAAGGGGTAAGTTACTTACAGTTCAGATCTCTAATTTGCTCATGCTCAGATTTGCTTATTTAGCCTAGATCTATCTACTGTGCATGTTCAGTCTTTATACCTAGTGTTTATGATTAGAAGTGATTTCTAGTTCAGATCTGAATATCTTGATCACTCAAAAATTGTCTATGGTTCAGATCTATATTGTTGTTCATGTTCAGATTTATTTTTCAGATCTACCACTCTAGCATACTCAGAATTTGTTTATATCTATTTGTTGTTTATGATCAGAATTAATTTCTAATTCTGATCTGAGTGTTTTGCTCACTCAAAATTGTTTAAGCATTAGATCTATTCGTTGTACTTGTTCAGATCTAATTTTGGTTGATATCTAACTATTCAGCATGCTTAGAATTTAGAAGTTTTGATCTGTATAAGTTGAATGTGTTTATGCTGATTTTGTCTTCAGAATTTTAAAAGGAAGATTCTTGTTTTCTTTACCTACTTCTAACAGATTGTTAAGCCATTGGCCAGAGTTCAATTCTTGTTGTGGTCTGAGAGGGATGAGACTGCGAATCTCAGACGAATTTGGCAGAAGAAACCCTCAGACCTGGCATCTAAGCTGAAGCAAGTCCATGTTATGCAGTGCAGCCTTGACCTCGGGGCATGTTTCTCGAAGCAACTTCCAATTATAATAATAATAATAATTTCCTGTCTAGACTCTAAATGTCCACTCTTATACCTTGTTTTAAAAACCGTCAAACCGGAACCGGAACCGGCTGGTTTGACCGGTTAGCTCAGTGACCAGTTCGAACCGGGACAAAAACCAAACCAGCCGGTTCGGTTCGGCTTTCCTCATGCACGCCCACGGACTTCAAAAAAGTTTTTTTTTTTGCTGAATCAAAACCCTAACAGCAGCCTATATAACCATATCAGTCCCCTCTAAGTGCCTCACACCTCTCTCATTCATCATTTGGGAGCATTTGGGAGCTTTTGGGTTTTGGAGCAGCATTGAGGAGCTTATTGGGCAAGTGTTTTGGGCAGTTTGTGGTGGATTTGGCATCTCAACTAGGAGGCTATAGTTCATCTTCAAGTTTGGAGGAGTTGGATTAGACTCTAGAGGTATGTTGAAAATTTTCCACTCATTTTCTTTCCATATTGAATCTTGATTGTTGAATGTTTGAAAGTTTGAAACTTAGTAAGAGTCTAAGACAAGGTTCCTTCTTTGCATTTTCAGATTGTTTGCATTGTGCAAATTCCACCTTTGATTTAGCCTTTGAGTTTGCATTTACAAATTAACAATGGCCCCAAAAAATAAAGATGTTGCATGGGTTCATGTTGAGGTGATTAAAGGTCTAATGTATTGCAAGTATTGTCAAAAATGCATCAAGGGGGAGGGGGAGGGGCAGGAGGGGCGGGGGTGGCATTCATAGGTTGAAAGAACACTTGGCTGGTGTTAGAGGCCAAGTTAAATCATGTGAGGCACCATTGGATGTTATTGGGCCTATTAGAGAAGAGATGCAAAAAGTACTTAATGACTACCAACAAGATAAGGCTAGGGAAAAAGCTATACAGGTTGAAATAGGGAGGAAGAGGGCTGTAGCACAAATGAGGGCAGCCAACATTATGAGGACTCTCCATCTCTTCATTCTACCGATGTTAGAAATAGAGACCCCTTTCATTATGTTCCTCCTCCCCTTGAAAGTGAAAATACCATGAATCTGCCTAAAAGTAAAAAGAGGAATACCATCCAAAGCTATTTCACACCTCCCCCCACTTCTGGCTCTGACAATGCCAATGTTTCTCAAGTTCAACCCACTCAATATCAGCCCAGCTTAGATGACCATTGGAAGAAACAATATAGAGAGATTGCTTATGAGTACATAGCTAGATGGTGGTATCATGCTGATATCCCCTTCAATGTTGCCCGCTCACCATATTACCAACCTATGTGGGATGCCATTATTGCTTGTGGTATGGGCTTCAAAGGCCCTAGTATGCACGATTTGAGGGGATCTCTTTTGCACAAAGAGGTCGCATCCATTGAAGAATACTTGATAGATTTCAAAGTATCATGGGCCAAAACAGGATGTACCATCATGTCAGATGGATGGAGTGATGGAAGGAACCGTACTATCATAAATTTCCTTGTCTCTTGCCCACAAGGAACCATGTTTTTGAGATCAGTTGATGCACCTGATAGGGTCAAAGATGCAAACTTGTTGTTTGAGCTATTAGATGAGGTTGTTATGGAGGTGGGGGTGGGCAATGTTGTTCAGGTCATCACAGATAATGCCTCTAACTATGTTCTTGCTGGGAAGATGTTAGAGGAGAAACACAAAACCATATTTTGGACCCCATGCGCTGCACATTGCATAGACCTCATGCTTGAGGGCATTGGCAAACAAGAATGGATCAAAAACACTATAGAACATGCCAAAAGCATCACAAAGTACATCTACAACCACTCATGGGTTTTGAGCCTGATGAGGAAAAACACATAGAAAAGAGAACTTCTTAGGCCTGCCATCACTAGATTTGCAACTCACTTCTTGACATTGCAATCTATGGCTTCCCAATCAAGTAATTTGCAAAGGATGTTTCCATCTGATGAATGGAATGAATCTCAGTGGGCCCGCAGACCAGATGGAAAAGACACCAAAAAAAAAGTTAATAATCCCAGATTTTGGAAAAAAGCAGCAGAAATTTTGAAAATTGTCGAGCCACTTGTTAAGGTGTTGCGGCTAGTGGATGGGGAAAAATTGGCCA
>JASDQU010107483.1:67166-77300 GCA_032191745.1 Picea mariana | reverse complement strand
AAATAATCAGCGATAGGGTCATTAAAAATGTCAAGGAATACCTCTTTGGACTGCTGCTCCAACTGTAAATTGAAAAGATACTGAAAACTACCTTTACTAATCACATTGTTGAATGCAGGCTGCTCGAGATCTGTTGGAGAAACATATACAATAGACTGCTGATCTGGACTGTTCAGTTCCTCGCCACCATCACTCTCTTCATAAGTGCTGCAATTTTCCTTTGTCTGCAAGTCTGAAAAATGTGGGCTGCCCATAACATGTGTTGTAGTTTCAACCCCAGGATTTGGGTCTTCTCTGTAATTAAGATCAAAAGACTCATGACTAGTATCAACTACAACATCAACACATTCTTGATCATGATTCTCGTGTTCTAGCTGAAGATTAGACAGTCCCTGCAAATCTGGAAATGGTAGGCTGTCCTCCTCATCCTCTACAGATCTGAAACTGTCACTTGCTGATATTAAAATCTGCTCTTCACTTTTCAAAATTTCAACGGGAACAATATCCTTTTCATGACAACATAAGTCAGGAGATGCATTTGATGCAATAACAAAAGCATCACTATGGCTATCATGATGTGGATGACCAATCTCTTGATCATGATGAGAAATATCTTCTGCTGCAACAATTTTTTCATAATTGTTTAAATCTTTGTTTAGTACACTAAATTCATGACAACATTTTGGATAAAGAAGATCAGTTGAAAACTTGGTTTTGCAAAACAAATGGAAGGCAACATGAAATTTTGCCAAAGAACTGATACATGCATTAGGAAAAGATCGGTACCAATCACGAGAAATCCCTTCTAATGAAAAACAAAAGAGCCAGATCTGAACATCCTCATGCACTATCTGCAACCGATGCATGTAGTCATGAAAGTCCAGCAAATGTTCAGCTGACACTTCCCACTCTTCTCCTTGAAATCTAGGAAGACTGTTCTCCCATTCATCTCTAGTAGGTACTTGATTAGGGAAACCATCAATGCTTGAAAAATCACAGAACGCATACCTCTTTGCTAAGATGTTTTTCATGTCATACCAGTGGAGTCACCAACAATTTTTTGAACAATGGAGTCGCCACTGAATTCGTCCTTCATGGAGTCGCCAGATAGATGATGTACAACCTGATAGTGTCTACTCCTTGTCTATCATCAAGAAATAGATCTGATGTGTCATTCTCCCAGGAAGATAAGCTTCTGAACTCGCTCCCCGGCAACGACACCAATTTGTTATCACTCCAGGAAACTGTCCTAGGCTGTAAGTCGGAGATGCCTGGTAACTAACTCTTTTTGAAAATATTTTCTTAATATTTGATGTGGTTTTTGGATCAAGATGAATATCTAGGGATTGGACTGTGTATTCAAGACTGTCTAGAGATACAAAATCTCACAAGGCCTTCTAGTAATGCAATCAGACAAGGTTTGATAAAATGGAGGAGGAATTAGCTATTGAACCAGATTATACTCATATAAAACAAGCACAATGGGTTTAATAACCAAGAAAATAACTTATGATTATCAACTTAATCAATCAATTAGTGAGATGATAGTCATAGGCAGACTGAATAAGCATCAACAAAGAACATTCACTCATAAGATATCAGAGAACAGGAAAAGTATGACAACACAACTGAAGGAAGCTTGCAATTTTTCATAAAATAAGAATAGGTCTTTCTTACAATAGCAGCATGTAGAACCCAAAATCGAACCCTTAGTTCCTATTCCGCCTTCAGCTTTATAGCTTTACAATGCAGTTTTGAGATCCTAAAAACAAGGATCAGATATACTAAAAATAGTAAGTCAAAATTCAGTTGCAAAAGAAGTGGGATGCTTCCCCAAAATGAGGCAAATCCCAGATTTCTCTCAGTTGATTGTTGGTGTAGTGCAGAACAACCTCCCAAGGCTAACTGATGACTCTTCCAAGAGGTAAAATTCGAATTTGCTGAGGTGTGCCAAAATCCCTATATTTTTGCCTTTGAAAAATGTACCAAACTTGATTAAAACACCTCTTCTTTGCCTTTAACCATCAAAGTAACCATTGGATCTGACTTGATAATTCACCACCTGTCTATTCCAAGAGGTTTCATCTCATTATGATTCAAAAATTCCTGATCTGGGCGAAATTTCAAGTATTCTGGTTAAAACAGGCTTTCGGTGGTTAACATAGAAGACCTCTGGGTGAATTAACCACCGAAAACGCAACTTTCGGTGGTTAATGAACAATCGTCCTGTTCACCTAAACCACCGAAAGTCAGAATTTCCAGCAAAAATTGCCTTTGGGAAAAATCAATTTTCTCGACCGTGGAACGTCCGTTTTGCATGCTCCAATAGTCGATCGACATCTACAGATCATAAGCTTTCCAATGGTGCAATAATATTTGGATTTAGAGCTAGGGAAGCTAGTCAAATGTTCCCTACAAGATTATGCATCATTCTTTCATAAAAAATGCCAGTGCGTTTTTGATCGTTAACACTTCCCATCATCATCTAATCGTAGAGACACACACCTCAATTGTGACCCCTACTAGATGTAAATAGATCCATGCTGTTGCATGACAAACACAAATGGACTTGCATGCACTATGTATTATTTTATGTATATCTCTTACATCCTTGACACAATAGTGTTGACACAATAACACCAAATGCAACAACATTATTCGACGTAATAGAATGCATTGACAACACCACATGAAAAGGAGGTCTAGATCCTCAAGCTGTCAAACATGGATCTATAGAGGATAACGAGGTGCAACACCAAGTATTTGTAGAGCCAATTTAGCGTAGTCCACTAGGTCGCAACAATAGGAGGTTCGTAAATAACCCACAAATGCATTCAATATCCTAATAGGTTGTAGTGCCCCAAATTTGACATAGCCTCCAAATGCTTTGGGATCATTTTTATAACATACAAGATAACCATAGATATGATATGAGCATAAGCGATTCCTTATCCAAGGTGTAGACCCTCATTGATACCTTATGATGATGCATGTCAAAGCATAGTAGCAAGATTCGAATATGAATACAAACACTGATATGAGTACATAAAAAAATGTAAAAGAAAATTAGTACAACTAAAATACATAAGTAGACATCTCATAGGTACAATAATGTGCATGTTTCACATTTTAGAAAATTTAAACATATACATAAACTCATTCAAAACAATTAAGTAACACCCATTCTTTATTCTAAGTAACTTGAAACATATCTCATATTTGAAACATAACATATGACATAACAACTTGACATGTGTATATATATACAGGATGTGATCATCCTCATTCCATCACTAATCCCATGAAAAATACTAGTGTAAAAAATAGAGTCTAAAACGTAAATGTTTAACATAAAAGTACAAATAAAACAACATGATATTGACAAATTTCAAATCATAAGTTAAAGCCCAAGATCATGGCCTCAATGTATGCATTTTTTTAAGGTTGATTAAGTAATGTGTGTGACTTCCAATGTTCATTCAAAATATTACATGGAACAATAGTCATACACTTGTTTGAAACGATTCGTGTGTTCATTCTTTGATTTGTATTGCTATGCAAAATCATTCTCTTATGCCATTTTGGTTTATATTTATTATATGAAAAAGCATATGGACTGAAGATTCACGAATGTGGCCATTGTCTTGTGATTGTAAAGTTGAAAATAGCATGAGTTATCATTGGGTTATGTTGATATTCTAGTTTCACTTTTATATTAACAATTAATGAATAGTTGTTCAAGCATTAAAGGTTAAACTATAGCATGAGAACAACATCATGGTTAAATTTTTGAAGTTTCACTCTTATCTTAACAATTAAATTTTAATGAACATTGTTGAACTGGGTATAACTATATCAAGAAGTTTAAATAGTTAAATATATTTTAACATTTGGTATCTTCAAAATTTTTAAATTATAAATATATTTAACATTTAGTTAACTTTACCATATCCATACTATATTGAATATCCATCAAATTTCCATTTTTATCCGAATTTTCGTACATGAAAGACCAATATAGTTGAATCTTGCTACTATGCTTCCAAGTGTGTGTAGATTGATTCATAGCAAGAGACACAATACTCAATAAAAATGTGGCATAATTACATCTTACCAATAGTATTGGTGATATGATGTAGGCAACAATAAAAATTGGAGGACACATTAAGTAGATCCCTCTAATAAAACATTGCCCCAGTGATGGAAGCTAATCTTTAACCAACAACACCATTAATAATGCTCAAACAAATTTAATTTCAACATATGCAAGAGATTAACTCCTCAAAAATCTTGTTAAAAAATAGTGAATCGACCATTGAGACCTTACTATCCAACATGTCTCGTTAAGAAAATTTTCCATACCTGCGTGATATATTATTTTATGTATACCTCTTACATCCTTAACACAATAGTGTTGACGCAATAACACCAAATGCAACAACATTATTGGATGTAATAGAACGCATTGACAACACCACATGGCAAGGGGGTCTAGATCCTCATGTTGCCAAACATGATCTATAGAGGATAATGAGGTGCAACACCAAGCATTTGCAGAGCCAATTTAGTGTATTCCTCTAGGTCACAATAATAGGAGGTTCATAGGTACCCAAAATGCATTCAAGATCCCAATAGGTTGTAGCACCCAAATTTGACATAGCCTCCAAATGATTTGGGATCATTTTTGTACATACAAGATAACCATAGATGTGATACGAACATAAGTCATTCCTTATACAAGGTGTAGACCCTCATTGATACCTTGTGGCAAGGCATGTCCAAGCATAGTAAGAAGATTCGAGTATGCATACATATACAAAAAAATATGAGTACATGAAAAAAATGTAAAAAAAATGTAGTGTGACTAAAATATGGAAGTAGACATCTCATCGATACAAAAATGTGCATGTTTTAAATTTTAGAAAATTTAAACATATACATAAACTCATTCAATTTTTTTAAGTAACATTCATTCTTCAATCTAAGCAACTTGAAACATATCTCAGATTTGAAACATAACATACATATAACAATTTGACATGTAGACACACACACACACATGTGATCATCCTCACTCCATCACTAGTCCGATGAAAGTTACCAGTGTAAAAAAATAGAGTCTAAAACATAAATGTTTAACACAAAAGTACAAATAAAACAACACAATATAGATAAATTTCAAATCATAAGTTAAAGTCCAAGCTCATGGCCTCAATGTATATATATTTTTAAGAATGATTAAGTAATGTGTGTGGCTTCCAACATTCTTTCAAAATATTATATGGAACAATAGTCATAAATTTGTTTGAAACAATTCTCGTGTTTTTGTGTGTTCATCCTTTACTTTGTATTGCTATGCAAAATCATACTCTTATGCCATTTGAATTTATGTTTATTTATATGAAAAAGCACATGGGCTGAAGATTCATGAATGTGGCCATTGTCTCATGATGGTAAAGTTGAAAATAACACGAGTTATCATTGGCTATGTTTCTATTCTAGTTTCACTCTTATATTAACAATTAATGAATAGTTGAATCATTACAAGTTAAATTGTAGCATGAGAATAACGTCATGCCTAAATTGTTAAAGTTAAATTGTTGAAATTTCACTCTTATCTTAACAATTAAGTTTTAATGAACATTGTTGAACTAGGTATAACTATTGCAAGAAGTTTAAACATTTAAATATATTTCAACATTTGGTATCATTAACAATTTAATTCGTAAACATATTTAAGCATTTAGTTAACTTTACTGTATCCAAAATATATCGAATATCCATCGAATTTCCATTCTATGTGAATTTCCATACACCAAAGACCAATATGGTTGAATTTTGCTACTATGCTTCCAAGTGCTGCAATAGTACTCAATACAAATGTGGTGTGATTACATCTTACCAATAGTATTGGCGTTGTGAAGTAGGCAACAATGAAACTTGGAGGACACGTTAACTAGATCCATCTAATACAATATTGCCCCACTGATGAAAGCTAAGCTTTAACTAACACCACCACTAATAATGCTCAAACAAGTTGATTTTCAACATATGCAAGGGATTAATTGCTCCAAAATCTTGTAAAAAAAGTAGTGAATTGACCACATAGACCTTACTATTCAAAATCGTTCCTCCATGTCCCATTAATAATTTTTTCCATACCTCCATTTCAATCAAAATCAAACACTCTCCATCATTGGCACCATTGTTAAGCAACAAAGACACTGGAAATTGACCAAGAATACCATGTTCCTCATAAATTTACAAAGGACTGGCTTAGAAAACACTAATCTAGTGGCATGCCTCGAGATTTATGAAGCAAAAGAAATTTCAAACCAATATTACACCTGAAGACATAGAAACTGTTATCACATGCTAATTTGTATTAATTTTTCCAAAGCATCTTGTCCTTGTGCTATCTTTCCACTCAGATTTTAAAACTTTTTCACTAGCTCTGTAACATACCCAACCACCCACCGGTCGAGGTACGCTACCTTCAAGCCCACCCTTGGACTTCTTTCTCTTACCGATACCTTTTTAAAATTTAAGGATGCATAAAAGAAAATACTTTAACGACATGCACAATAGTAGTCAACAAGCATGCATAGTCTAAAGATTCAATTAAATGATAATTAAATATACAATGGAAATGTATTCATATACATGTAAATGATACCATAACATAGAGCACTTATCTTTATGGAAGATGACACCCATTGGCTGCAGACCAACGACGTTCCACCCAACCGCAGACACTACTATTCCAAAACTCAACAGCAGCGTCAGACCCGAGCCAGGGCTATGAATCCATAAGGATGGTTCCAGAGTGTTACTTGGCTTCCCAAACCAGTCAACACCCAAGCTCTCACAGGCTTCCCAGTGCTCACAAAAGTCCAAGTACCCATCTCTCTTCTACCCAGCTTGCACCACCCGAGAGAACAGACCTCCACCTTTCTCTCCCATGCAGTCCCTCAGGCAGCCTTCTCCTTATTCGAGCTCCAACGCAACTAGTCCATAATCTCAATGATGGAACTCTTAGGACTCACATCTATGAGCAACACTAGACACAAGCCAATGCATCTCAGACATGCATGCCTCAAGTCACGACTGGATCACACCAAAGACCACTACAACCCACCATACCATGGCTAATTCTTCAGCAGTTCAGTTCCCTTTCCCAAGCCAAGACGCAGATGAGGATGGATCATTGAATGGGTAAGTGGGTTCATGAAAGTGCATGAGGGAAATGAATGAATGTACAAGAAATCAACGAACAATCCATCAGTCAAACCCCCCCATCAGACCAGAGGCGGGTTTAAGTAATTTCATGGGGAATCAAGAACCTCCCGACCTTCCCCAAGAATATCACATAACTGATTCCCTTCCTTAGGAAAAAAGGTAATTAACATAGGAATAAACATTTATCCCCTCAAGCCCCCTCTCTTGTGGAATCATAGCCCCCTATAACTTTAGTCCTTGTCCGTCTAGCAACCATCCATGTATTTATTATTAATAATGATAAAAACCATTACATGTCTTGGGCACACTGACCTCTCAGCATTGTAACAATACATTATTTAAAATGGGGGTTCAAAACCTGGGGTGTTACATCCCCTCCCCCTTATTTTGGCACTGTCCTCAGTGCATATACAAAATAAAGATCAAAATCTCAAATTTATTCAAAAAACTGTAGGTACTCTACCTGCATGGCATATTCATGCTCCTAGGTAGCATATTCAAGACCGTAGCAGGTCCACTAAACTTTTACCAACTCTATAACTCGATTCCAGAGCATTTTGACTTTTTTGTCCAATACCCGCGAACCTAAAAATCTCCCTCTGTTTCTACCTAAATCAGATGCTAATCAATAACATGGTTAGGATCATGTACATATTTCTTTAGTAAAGAGACATGAAATACATTATGCACATTCATGGAAGCAGGCAATTCAAGTAGGTATGCAACTGGCCCTATTCTGTCCAATATTTCAAATGAACCACAGAATCTGGTTGCCAGCTTTGTACAACTACCCAATTTCAAAGAGATTTTCTTGGGCTTCACTTTCAAAATTACATGCTCCCCTACTTTAAATTCTCTAGTTGTCCTGTTCTTGTTTGCATAAAATTTCTGTCTATCCTGAGCTTCCTTTAAATTCTGCTTGATCTTGACCACCTGGTCTTCCATGTCCTTGAGCAACTCTGGCCCAAGTACCACTCTATGTACTGGGTTGTCCCAAATTACTGGAGTATTGCATTTCCTACCGTACAAGGATTCAAATGGGCTCATTCTCAATGAAGCTTGATACCCATTATTATATGCAAACTCAACCGAGTGTAAGTAATATTCCCACTTAGATGGCTTATCTATCACATACATTCTCAACATGTCTTCAATTATTCGATTGACTCTCTCTGTTTTCCCATCTGTCTAGGGATGATATGCTGTGCTAAAGTTTAGATTTGTGCCAAATCCTTTAAACAATCCCCTCAAGAAATTGGAGGTAAACTTTGTATCTCTGTTCGAGGCAATTTTCCTAGGTATCCCATGCAACCTAGCAATTTCCTTCATGAAAATTTCTGCAATACTAGCTGCTGTATGCGTTGTCTTTACATGCACAAAATGGGCAGCCTTTGTTAATTTGTCAACCACCACCATGATTGAATCATGTTGCTTATTTGTTCTGGGTAATCTCGTGATGAAATCCATGGTGATCACTTCCCATTTCTTCTCTGGGATTGGCAATGGTTGCAACAAACCCACTGGGTGCCTATGCTCAGCCTTCACCTTCTGACATTCCATACATCGAGCGATGTAATCAACAACATCCTCCTTCATTCCCAACCAAAAGAATTGGCTTCTTACTGATGTAATTGTTTTCTGGTAACCGAGATGTCTAGCATAAGGAACATCATGCATTTCCTTCAGTACCAAATTCCTCAGTTCTCCATAACTAGGAACATAGATTCTATTTTTATGCATGAGTAATCCGTCTTCCTTTATCTCATACTCCTTTACTTTCTGTTGTATATCTCCTTGCTGTAAGTTTTCCTTTACCTGTAGGTAATGCTGATCTATAACAAGACCATCTAAAACTCTGTTCTTCAAGTTTGACTGATGCATACTGACAACAATAGCATGGATGAGATGCACTCTCCTACTAAGTGCATCAACAAATTTATTCTCCTTTCGCTTGATATGCTTGATATCGAATTCATATTCACTTAAAAATTCCAACCATCTTGTTTTCCTGGCATTCAAGTTCGGCTGTTCAAAAAGATACTTTAGGCCAATGTGGTCTGTTCTTAATTCAAATTTCTTCTCCATGAGATAATGCCTCCACATCCTTAAGGCGTGAACAATGGCAACAAGTTCCAAGTCATGCGTGGCATAGTTCCTCTCATGTTCCTTAAGCTTTCTGAACTCATACCCAATGACATGTCCATTTTGCGTGAGGACTCCCCCAAGTCCTTCCTTACAAGTGTTTGTACATACCAGAAAACTTTCATTTGGGTCAGCAATCTTTAACACAGGCACACTAGTAATTAATTCCTTCAACAGATTAAAATTATTTTCACACTTGAGTGTCCATTCAAATTTAGTTCCCTTATTTTGCAAAGAAGTGATGGGATGAGAAATCTTAGAGAACCCTACCATGAACCTTCTGTAGTAGCCAGCTAATCCCATAAAAGATCCGACGTCTTACACATTTCTGGGTGTTGGCCATCCTCTAATGGCTTCGATCTTCTCTAGATCTACTGCTATGCCCTGCTATGAAATAATGTGTCCCAAGTAATGGATTTGCTTTTGATAAAAAGAACACTTAATCAACTTGGCATACAATTGATGTTCTCTCAGCACTTGCAATACCAATCTTAAGTGATGTTCATGCTCCTCTTTAGACTTAAAATAGATAAGCATGCCATCCATGAATACTATGAAAAACTTGTCCAAATAATATCTGAATATGCCATTTATTAAGCACATGGAGACAACTGGTGCATTGGTCAGTCCAAATGGCACCACTACAAATTCATAATGCCCATACCTGGTCCTAAAGGCTATCTTATGAATGTCTTCTTCCTTGATTCTTTCCTCATGGTATCTTGCCCTCATGTCAATCTTTGAAAATATATT
>JASDQU010107483.1:47834-61068 GCA_032191745.1 Picea mariana | reverse complement strand
ATGAAATCCATGGTGATCACTTCCCATTTCTTCTCTGGGATTGGCAATGGTTGCAGCAAACCCACTGGGTGCCTATGCTCAGCCTTCACCTTTTGACATTCCATACATCGAGCGATGTAATCAACAAAATCCTTCTTCATTCTCGACCAAAAGAATTGGCTTCATACTACTGTAATTGTTTTCTGGTAACTGAGATGTCCAGCATAAGGAACATCATGCATTTCCTTCAGTACCAAATTCCTCAGTTCTCCGTAACTAGGAACATAGATTCTATTTTTATGCATGAGTAATCCGTCTTCCTTTATCTCATACTCCTTTACTTTTTGTTGTACATCTCCTTGATGTAAGTTTTCCTTTACCTGTAGGTAATGCTGATCTATAACAAGACCATCTAAAACTCTGTTATTTAAGTCTGACTGATGCACACTGACAACAATAGCATGCATGAGATGCACTCTCCTACTAAGTGCATCGACAACTTTATTCTCCTTTCCCTTGATATGCTTGATATCGAATTTATATTCACTTAAAAATTCCAGCCATCTTGTTTGCCTGGCATTCAAGGTCAATTGTTCAAAAAGATACTTTAGGCCAATGTGGTCTGTTCTTAATTCAAATTTCTTCCCCATGAGATAATGTCTCCACATCCTTAAGGTGTGAACAATGAAAACAAGTTCCAAGTCATGCGTGTCATAGTTCCTCTCATGTTCCTTAAGCTTTCTGAACTTATACCCAATGACATGTCCATTTTGCATGAGGAATCCCCCAAGTCCTTCCTTACAAGTGTCTATACATACCACAAAACTTTCATTTGGGTCAACAATCTTTAACACAGGTGCACTAGTAAGTAATTCCTTCAACAGATTAAAATTATTTTCACACTTGAGTGTCCATTGAAATTTAGTTCCCTTATTTTGCAAAGAAGTGATGGGATGAGAAATCTTAGAGAACCCTACTATGAACCTTTTGTAGTAGCCAACTAATCCCATAAAAGATCCGACGTCTTACACATTTCTGGTTGTTGGCCATCCTCTAATGGCTTTGATCTTCTCTAGATCTACTGCTATGCCCTGCTCTGAAATAATGTGTCCCAAGTAATGGATCTTCTTTTGATAAAAATAACACTTACTCAACTTGGCATACAACTGATGTTCTCTCAGCACTTGCAATACCAGTCTTAAGTGATGTTCATGCTCCTCTTCAGACTTAGAATAGATAAGCATGTCATCCAGAAATACTATGAAAAACTTGTCCAAATAATTTCTGAATATGCCATTCATTAAGCACATGGAGACAATTGGTGCATTGGTCAGTCCAAATGGCACTACTACAAATTCATAATGCCCATACCTGGTCCTAAAGGCTATCTTATGAATGTCTTCTTCCTTGATTCTTACCTGATGGTATCCTGCCCTTAGGTCAATATTTGAAAATATATTTTCTCCTCTTAGCTGATCAAAGAGGTCATCGATTCGGGGTAGAGGATACTTGTTCTTTATAGTGTACTTGTTTAGCTGTAGGAAGTCAATACACAACCTCAAGGTTCCATCCTTCTTTTTGACAAAAAGTACTGGTGCTCCCCAAGGTGAAACACTTGGACGTATGTACCCTTTCTTCAACAATTCCTCCAACTATATTTGTAATTTTTTTAACTCTGGTGTGCTCATTCTGTAAGGTGTTTTTGACACCGAGGCAGCTCCTAGAACTAAATCAATTGAGAAATATATCTCCCTTCTTGGTGGCAATCCAGGTATTTCTTGGAATACATCTTCAAATTCCTGTAGCACCGAGAAATCTTTGAGGCTTGGCCCCTTTGTATTATCTGGCTCTTCCACATGAGCTGCATACAATTGACATCCTTTCCTAAAACATCTTTTTAGCTGTAAGGCTGAAATCTCCCTTATAGAGATGGGTCTTGGAACTCCTTTCACAATGCTTTGTTTTCCGTTTCCATCAAGACATGTAAATGTATTGTTATGACAATCTAGGACAACATGATGCTTGTCCAACCAATCCATTCCAATCAGAATATCATAAGACCCCAATGGTATGATATTTAGATCAATATTAGTATTCACGCCATTAAGACTTATGGAATAACTTATGACCATATCATGGATTCTTCTTTTGATTCCAGTGGCAAATTGAACCAAACTTGCTTTTCCAAGTTTACTTTTCTTCAAATGTAATCTATCCACTATATTAGGATCAATGTAACAATGACTTGCTCCTGAATCAATCAAAATAGAAATAGGCTGATTTATGGTCTCACCTTCCACCTCGATCATATTGGACTGGTACTCTGCTTGTCGATCATTTAAAGCTGCATAGATTCTTCCCATATCTTTGACTGTTGTAGCCTCTTAGATGTTGTGCATAGTCTTCACGCTGTCTTTTCTGTGTGGGAAATCCTTGTACAGGTGATCTTCTTTGCATCCCCAACATTGGATTGGTTGTCTTCCCCTTTTTCCCCAGGAATATTCCTTCTTGGAATCCTTTGCATACTGATCTTGATGATTTCTATTAGGCTCATTCTTATGGAAGGAAGGTTTGAATCCTTTCCTCCTCTGATCGAACTTCTCATTCTTCTTGCCCTTCCAAGATTTCTACAAAGATTATCTTCCATGGCCTTGCTCATACATGTATTTAGACTTCCTGATGGCTTCAGTCAAGGTCTTGGGCTCATCATACTTGATCTTTTCCTTATAAAAGGCTGGCAGTCCACTTAGAAATATCTGTATTTTCACTTTCTCATCACCAATGAACTTTACACACTTTAACAATCCCAAGAACTTCTTCTTGTACTCTATCATAGTCATGCTTCCCAGCCCGAGTTCAAAGAAATACTGCATTTTCTTGTCATAGAAATGCTCTAAGAGGTACTCTTTCTGGAAGTACTTCTTGAACTGCTTCCAAGTGATCCTAATTTCATTAACATGTTCCACTTGCTTCAATTGGTCCCACCACATCGTAGCCTTCCCATGTAAATGGTAGGTGGAAATCCTAGCTTCTAGGTTTGATGAATAGTTATGCAATTGAAAATATCTCTGGAGCCTAAGCAACCATGCTTCGACATCATCTTCCCTTTCTCTTTCACCATTGAAGGAAGGTGGCTTGAGCTTCCTCAACTCTCCTTGCAAACTATCTACCTCTTGTTTCCTTCTTTGTTGTCTGACATGGGACACCTCTGGACTGCTTATGGGATCTTCTGATGCATAAAAATTTCTTTCTGGGAAAGGAGGCTAGTGGTGCCCATGAGCTCTGCTAGCACTTATGGAATAACCAACTCTTCCACGATAATTTCTTCTTTTATGGCACCTTCTTTATTCCTCTTATCTTGAGTTTGATCCCTTATTCATTTGTTTCTACAACTTATTTAAGATCTACAACACTTGAGCATTTATCTGAATTTTCTCTCTCATCAGTCTCTCGTTGTCTTCTTTGTAGCTTTGCACTTCCATATTCAGGCTTCTTACCGTTTCTATTAATGTTTCCCGCTCTCCTTTTCCCTCGCGTCCATTGGACTCTGTCTCTACATTACCAACTCTGGTATTCTAGCCTTCGGCCTCCTTATCATGACTGGAGGCTCCCTCGCCTTCCATTTCCTCAATACACATCCTGAGTTGATGTGTTTAAACCTCTTAATTCTGCAAAATGTGCAAGCGACCATTTTTTTATAATTAAGCATATGATAAAAAAAATTGCCAAACCATGCTACAAGTCTCATTCTTTTTTTTGTTCATGGAGATCATATCCCCATTCTCCAAAAATAATAGTGTCCTGTTATCCTTGGCTGACACATAATTTCATCCAGCGCATGCGCTTCCTTCAAACCACCTTCCCAAGTGACCACAAATAGAAACCACGGCTAAATCCTTCCTTAGCACTTTTCTGTTTTGAAGACAATCAATTCGGCCCTTAGCCCTCCTTCCCTCAGCTCTCAATATGCATATGACCACAGCCATGACCCTGCGCTTAGCTGAAAAATTGCTTGTCTAGAGCTTCGGGGCTTCGCGCTTCGGGAGTCTCAACTTCCTCTCTTGCCTCCTCCCGAAACACTTTTTACCCAGAGTTCAGGATTTTCTGAGGTGTGTCCTCCCGCAAATCAATGACTGTGAATCACTTCGGCTCTTCGGGCTTCAGAAGTTTCAAAATTTCCTCCTGCACTTTCTCCCAGAGTGCTTTCACCCGAAGTCGATGATCCTTCGACATGTGTCTTCTGGAATCAACAGTTGTTATGTACTCTGGCCTTCAGGCCTTTGGGAGTTTTCAACCCAACGCACCCTGTCACATCTTTCCCCTCTGGATTGCCTAGTCTCCAGACTTCACGATCTGTCGCCACTTGGCGAATTACTGGGAGTCGAAAAGTGGCCCAATCAGGCGGGTGCCACGTGTCACATTCTAACTGACTTTTCAACATTCCAAATGATCAAACATTATTGACATGTGGCACACATCCCATATGTCCACATCATCCCAGGTGACGTCCACAAACCACGTCACTTTGAGAATTCCAGGGTCCACATCACCTCTAGGTGATGTCATCGTGCCCCATCACTTCGACTCTTCAGGCTTCGGGACTTCGGGAGTTTTCAAACTAGCACACTTCCAATTCTCCCGAACTTCGAATTCCCGAATTGGCCAATCCGTCGCCATGTGTCCTCCTGGATCAGATGACTAAGATTCACTTCGGGTCTTCACCCGGAGTCCATGGATCTGCACCATGTGTCCTCCTCAATCCGACGACTATGTTTTACTACGGGACTTCGGACTTCAGAAATATTAAACTTCAAAACTTGTCTGGCCCCATTGGATTTTATCCGAAGCCCTGGATCTAGTGATGCATGGCTCTCGACAGATCAATGGCTGAGATCCTTTCAGGTCTTCGGGTTTCAGAAATCTCAAACTTCAAACCTCCTTGAAGTACACAAGATTCTGCTGCATGTCTTCTTGAATCCGACGATTGAGGCTTACTTCGAGCCTTCACCCAGAATCCACAGATTTATGCCATGTCTCTTCTGGATCAGACAACCCAGATTCACCTCAGACAATCCGACGCTTGAGATTTACTCCGGATGATTTGGCGACTGAGATCTATTTTGGATGATCTGACGATCGAGATTTACTTTGTCTCTTCGACTCTCCGGGATTCGGGAGTTTCAAATCTCAACTGAAAACCTCTCGAACAAATTTCTCTGGAGTTATTGATCTGCTAACACATACTCTTGGTGATCGACGATCAGGATCTACTTCGACAATACAGAGTTTCGATGTTCGAGCCCTAGCATGTCACATCACTTACTTCCTTTCAATTTGCGGGGGCACACATAGACGGTTTGGAGTAACCCGCTTTTATCCCTGCAATTCTCTTGATGCTTACATGTAGCCCCTCGGTGAAACTGTGATTTGGATTGCGGGATTGCCTTGAGGAATAATATCCCGTGAAACTTGGTTCCCTACATTTTCGACTGTCCATTGATCTCTCTCTCCAATGGGATCTAAAAGTGGTGACCTTAACCCTTGCTTCCTTTTCATCGGACGACCCCTGTTCACCTGTCCTCTGATCCAACAATCCTAGATCTCTCCTGATCCTATAGTGGTGATCTCTCCCGAATTCGAAGGGGATGGTCACGATCCTTCGAACCCCTTACAAGAGGTCTCTGATGATCTAACTCCTGCGTAGATTCTGCAACGCCATTCCTCCTGAGCTTTTCAACTTCACGGTCAGAGTTCGATCTCGACCACGAGACTCTGACCAATAGGCCCAGCCCATACCAGCCCGGTGTTTCAACCTCGCTCTAATACCAAACTGTAACATACCCAACCACCCACAGGCCGGGGTATGCTATCTTCAAGCCCGCCCTAGGAATTCTTTATCTTACCGATACCTTTTTAAAATTTAAGGATGCATAAAATAAAAGACTTTAAATACATGCACAACAGTAATCAGCAAACATGCATAGTCTAAAGATTCAATTAAACGATAATTAAATATACAACGGAAATGCATTCATATACATGTAAATGATACCATAACAGAGAGCACTTATCTTTATGGAAGATGACACCAACTGGCTACAGACCAAGGATGTTCCACCCAACCACAGACACTACTGTTCCAAAACTCAACAACATCGTCACCCCCGAGCCAAGGCTATGAATCCATAAGGACGGTTCCAGAGTGTTACTTGGCTTCCCAAACTAGTCAGCACCCAAGCTCTCACAAGCTTCCCAACTCTCACAACAATCCAAGTACCCAGCTCCCTTCTACCCAGCTTGCACCACCTGAGAGAATGAACCTTCACCCTTCTCTACCACACAGTCCCTTAGGCAGTCCTTCTCCTTATTCGGGCTCCAACACAACTAGTCTAGAATCTCAATGATGGAACTCTCAGGATTCGCAACTGTGAGCAACGTTGGACACATGCCAACTCATCTCAGACATGTAGGCCTCAAGTCACCACTGGATCACACCAGCGACCTCTACATCCCACCATACCATGGTTAATTCTTCAAGAATTCGGTTCCCTTTCTCAAGCCAAGACACAGATGAGGATGGATCAATGAATGGGAAAGTGGGTGCATGAAAGTGCGCAAGGGAAATGAATGAATGTACATGAAATCAACAAACAAGCCATCAGTTGAACCCCCCCATCAGACTAGAGGTGGGTTTAATTAACTTTGTGGGGAATCAAGAACCTCCTGGCCTTCCCCAAGAAGCTCACATAACTGATTCCCTCCCTTAGGAAAAAAGCTAATTAACATAGGAATAAACATTTAGCCCCTCAAGCCCCCTCTCTTGTGGAATCATAGCCTCCTATAACTCTAGTCCTTGTCCATCTAGCAACCAGCCATGTATTTATTATTAATAATGATAAAAACCATTACATGTCTTGGGCACACTAGCCTTTTAATAATTGTTTGGGCACTCTGGCCTCTCAACATTGTAACAATACATTATTTAAAATGGGGGTTCAAAACTTGGGGTGTTACAAGCTCTGTCAAGCTCCCATCACCTAAATCCTTCACTCAACTAATCATCCAAAATAGTCATGTCCTCCATGAATCAAAATTGGCAAATATCCTAAACCTATATCTAGCCTTAATGCTTATCTAAATTCCTTGGTCCCATCACTTCATTCATTTTTACCCTTATTATCATATTCCCGTTGAAAATTAAAAATATTCATTTTATTAAGCTTAAGCTCCCTTATCCTATCCACAAAGTCATGTGATGAGCCTTATATGCCCAAAGTCCTTAGAAAAATGGAAAAAAGGTTTATTATTATTAATATAAATATTTTTATATTAAAATATTTATATTCATATTTAATCCAAGATTTAATTCATGACCTCACTTCAAGTCATGGGCACAAATCTCAATTTTTAAGGTTGAAAAGTCAAAGGGTGGATGGAGGGAGCATATCCATTTCGGGGGTTGAAAGTGAACTGGGGTTAATTTTTTAAAGTGGTCCTGAAACCCAAACTACCATGTTTTATGTTGGAGTACGTGTTACTACATGATACATTTCGGGAGATAGAGTGGTAAGTATTAAAACCACTCTCAGCTCCGAAATACTATCACAATATAATTTTGGTATTGATTTAAATTTATAAATGTGTGGTGTGAGTATTTACTAGGTAAAATGAAGATGAATTTTCCAGGAGTGCGTTTCAATACAAATCATGAAGTTTCCAAAGAATGCTATAAAGAAATTTTTACTCACGGTGAAAAATTTCTACAGAAGTAAAAAGGGAAGATCAAGGGATATTTTCCAAAGATGGTTTCCAAGACATGGTTTTCAAAACCATGGGAAACAAACCAGTAAATAGTTTTCACAATGAAATGGTAAATGTTTATTGGGAAAAACAAGACATGGTTTTCAAAACCACGGGAAGCAAGCAATAAATGGTTTTTCAAAACCACAGGCATGAATTAAATTATGGAAATTTAATTTTACACAATAAAAAAAATTTGGGAATTATTTTTATTCAAATATATTATTTCAAAATATTTATGGAGAATATGGATAAATAAAATTAGTTTTGAAAAAACACAAGTGGCATTTCAAAGAGAATGTGGCAGTCAGTTTCCACAACAGTTGAGGAGCAAAGCATATTTACAGGATGATTTCCGGGTGAACGAGAATGAATTTTTTAAATTCAAAGGAGGTTATTGTCAAGCATGGACCCAAGAAAATTAACCTTGATCATTTTTTACATATGTGTCACGGATTGAGAGATTCGAAGGAATCTTGGAGCCCTATTTTTCAGTTTCATGATTCCTGTTCGAGACATGTTTTTGTGACACGTATTCCGGCCAGCTGGAGATGAATTTCAAGAAATTGAGAGAGGTTTTTCTTTAGAATGAGCTTATATACAAAAACCGTTCTCAGATTTTACACAACTATTATGGTTTGAGAATTAAAAGTGGCGTTTTGAAGCCTAATTTTTCTCCTGAAAAGTAGGAGATTAGTTAAAACATGTCATGTTCTATTTGTAACTGTTTCTATTTTGGGAAAGGGGTTGGAGTTCAAAATTGTGAGCTGGAAAGGACCTTTAGTGCTATATATTTCATTGTACAAGAGTAGAGAAAAGGGGGGGACTTTTAGCCAAGAAGACGAAGGGACTGTGTGTAAATTTCTTAGAATGTCCTTATGAATTGATGCAATAGTATAGTGCTTTTGACAGCCGAGATTCATCACGGTGTATTCTTTAGTGTGTTTTCCTCCAGTTTAAATTCATTTCACTTCGGTTATTTCTTCTAAGCATAGATAATAGTGCATGATTGGAATTCATCCTTGATAGATGCTCCTTTCATATGGTTAATGTAGTTGTTGTGTTTAATGATTACAGGTCCATAATTCACTCTCTGTTAAGTTCTCTGTTCATTGTAGTAAGCCTTATGTTATTTCTTCTAAAGTTACAACTGAGAATTCATATTTGTTTGATGCTCTCATTTGTAATGGAATTTTCTCTTTTTTGTCTTGCCATCATCTGAAATACTATTTATTGCTGAAGGATATGCTTACTTTTCCTCCGTTCCCTCAGGAGTACATTTGATGTATTCATATTCATAGTATATTTTAGGATTTGACCCCATTGCCCAATGTTTTCTTCCTCTTGTTTGTCCTACCAACCCTTTTAAAAACCTAAACAAACCTGTCCTATTGCAGAATCTGACCTTTGTCTGCTCATTACCAAATATTTTTGAGTATTTTCAGTCTTTACATGTTTGAGAGAGCCCTCTCTGGTTGGGAGGGTCAGAATCCAACTTAAAGTTGGTTTGTAGGTTACCTTGGCAATTCTTTGATGCATCCCAAAGAAATTACCGAGTGCTAACAGAAACCAAAGCCTCATCTCCATTGAAACTCAAATGAGTGAATATTTTCCTTTATAACATTGGATTTTCTCAAAGATCTTCATAAGTTAGATTCCTAGATTGAAGTTTACACTATAATAAGCATTATTCAACAAATCTAGGTAAAGACCCCAATATATCAGTACTGTACCTTTGAATAACCATAAATTTGAGTAGGATCACTGCCAATATTCCAGTTAAATGTAGATATGAAAAGGAATTCATCTTTCCATGGTTAGATTTCAATATACAACTAATATTTGAAAAGGGACATGCTTTCTTCCCGCCCAAGGAGAAATTTCTTGACACTTTAGCTCAAAATCCTTTACGATTCACATGAGTTTTGTACACCACTCCAAAAAATAATACTTCTTGTTGCTTCTGTCACTTGGCCATAAAGGGTAAAATCAATTTTTATCCCCAACAACACTGATTATTAATGATCTTACACTCCATGAGAATGGTGCTCAAAATTTACCATTAAATCATTAAAAGCAAGCATTCAAACCTTTAATGAACAAAGGAAACATAGGAATAAAGAATCTAAATCATATATTATTCATGAAAGAAAGGAACTGTGCTACATCTAAGCCTCCCTTTCTCAAGGCAAGTGAAGGGGATGATTCTTCTCAAATCAATAGACTACAACCATGCACCAATGCTTCAAGAAGATACAAAGGGGATAAAGAAGAATTATTAAACAACCCTAATACAAACTACAAAGATATAACCTATAGCCCAAATTATCTAAAAGGGGTCAAATGCCTCATGTTCATATAAAGAGAACACATGGTGGATGGAACTCACCATGTCCCACTAAATGGGACAAGAGGAATGTTCCATTCCCTCACATCTCCTTCCTAACCATGTACATAATCTATATAAATACACGGATAAGATTAAGCCATATAAATGAAACCCTTTCTCCATATAGTGACCAAGCCCAAGATCCACATGCTATTAAAGGAACACAACACTATGCATGATGCATCTCTCAAACATAACCTAGAGTGATGTCAAAAGATGTGAACCTAGCACTAACCATGCACTATGCTGCTAATAACTTGCATGTGTGATAGAGAGTGCACTTGTGCCCACCGAGTGTAGGATCCCGACATGCAATATTTATCCTATGTGCAAATCCAACTCCAAAAACTCTAATATGAATATATATCATTAAGAAAATGAAGTTTTTAATGACATTATACCCCCAATCATACACCATTAGTTGGGTGATATAAGGTTGTGACATATGCATCAATTAAAAATACCACTTATAATACACATCATTCCCTTCAAAGATGAGGTACTTTACAACATTGCCCCATTTGATGTTTGTGATATTCTTTTAGGAAAACCATATATAAGGAAGTGTCATGTTATTTACAAGTCTATGCCTCATAGTGTCAATATCATTATAGTGAATTAAATCTACATAATCCAAGAAGAAAATCTCTTAGACTAGAAGATTTCCCCTCTTCATGGTCTAGTTGGAAGGAGGAAATAAAATTATAGAGACCACCAAGGCATCTATAAGGAGTCCCTCTATGCAGTAAGGACAATTCGATTAGTTTGTGGAAGAATATATGTACATCTTCACCTCACCCATAGGATTACCTTTGCACTATTAAGTAAAGCATGAAATTGATTTTGACACTAGGTGCCTCTCTACCAATGTCCCTAATCCCTGGAAAAATCCCCATGTTAAGTATAAAACCCCTTATTAAGCCCTAGATATTGAACTATTACATTTCTAATGTTATATTTGTATATAGGCTAGAACCCTTCATTGTACCCTTTCATTATAATTGTAACCTTTGTCTCCTCTATATATACCAAGGAGACATAGTCTTAGGATCATCCTATCTCGTTTTGTACATTCAATATATTGTAAACGAAGGTTTATGCCTTGAAGTGGACTATTATTCGTTGATTTTTTATCATTCTCAAGGCGTTGGTGCATAAAATTTGGTATTAGAGCATCGATCCTAAGGTTTTTTTTTTTTGCCTCAAGCGAGTCATCTTGGCATGTTATCTATGAAAGTTTTAATGAGAAGTTTAAGACCGTCAAATTTTGAGGATAGTGAGGAGACACAATGAGTTACATCTGGTCAAAATTTTAGGTTCTGGTTCATTAAATTTTTAGAAATATAATCTGTGGAAGTTAGGGTTTGTGACTAGTCTTGAAATTAGCCTCAAAAGAGTCATATTTTTATTTTAAACATGAACAATTTTTGGTGAAGTTTTAGACTCTAAAATTTTCACAATATTGAGGAGACATAGTGAATTACATGTGGGCAAGTTTTCAGATTTTGAATCATTATATTTGTGAGATATATCTTGTGGAAGTTGAGGTTGTTTAATAATCCTGAAATTAGTCTTAAACGAAACCTTTTGGTATTTTTGATATAACGTTTTATTAGTGAAGGTTCATACTGTGAAATTTTCAGAAGTTTACAAAGTCATATTAGAGTACTATAGGACAAAATTTTAGACTCAAAAGGATTGAAAATTCATGTATATATTAGGACAAAGGTCAACCATCTAGACATTCTCCAAATTAGGGTTTGAAAGGTAGACAACTTACAATTGGCATAACTTTTTATTGGACGATCTATTTTTGGCAATTCAAAATATGTGATAAAGATTAAATAGAGGAGTATTATTATTTTTACCTCACATGGATCCACAAAATAATTCAACACCAATTAAACCTCTATAAATATCATCTATAACTCATGAAGAAAATGAGGAGATACATAACAAGCTATCCAAATTGGAGGACCAACTTAATGATTTGAGTTCTAGGTAAATAGCAAGTGATGAGTTGGTAAACACACAAAGAAAAAAACAAGAGATGGAGAAGAATATGGAACAAATGGAAAACAATATGGATGGAGATAAGGAAGAAGTACAAATATCCATGAATGAAATGCAAAAATCCATGAATGGAATGCAAAAATCCGCAAATGAAAATAAGGAAGAATTACAAAAATCCATGAATGCAATGCAAAAATCCATAGAAACCGTGCTCTTATATAGGATCCCTAAAAGAGATATGGAGATCCAAGGAAATCATGAAAATAAGGAGAACAATGGTGTTGATACTCAATCATATATGGGGAGTATTTTATCACAAGTGGATATCACAAATGCTGAATTTCAGAATTATTCATCTCTCCAAGATCCACATCATTAGGTATTCAAGTTAGCACCAAGGAACTACTTCATTCCAAATATAAATATGAGGAAGTTTGATGGTAATGATCCTATAATATGGATAATTCAGATGGAACAATACTTTGATCTAAACTAAGTGCCAAGCTTACAAAAGGTACCTATTGCATCCTTGTATTTAGAAAATGATCAATTTGTTTGGTATCAATGGATTTGTGAAAGAAAAAAAAATTCTATTATATCTTGGTCCATTTTTACGGATGAATTGATATCACATTATAGGGATATTAAGAGCAATAATTTTTTTATTCAATTGATAAATCTTTAGAAAAAAGGTCCAATTACAGAGCACATTCAACAATTCCAAAAACTTACTCTCATGGTAAAGATCATTTCTGAGGATAATTTGTTAGATCTCTTTATGGGCACTTTAAAGGAGAACATTCAACATGAGGTGCATCTCTTCGAACCTAAATCCCTAGAGCAAGCTTTCAGTATGGCAAGGAAAGTGGAAAACAAAAGTATGGATACTAGCAGGGTGACCACTAACAACTATAGATAGCACCATGTTCCCTCTCCTAACCTCACTCAACCAACAAGGTTAACACCTCATAAAATGGACGAAATAAGAGAAAATGGATAATATTTCAATTGTGATAGCAAGTATAGTAAGAGGCATAAATGCAGTGAGAAGAA
>JASDQU010107483.1:10503-46798 GCA_032191745.1 Picea mariana | reverse complement strand
TTTTTCTTTAGAATGAGCTTATCTACAAAAACCGTTCTCAGATTTTACACAACTATTATGGTTTGAGAATTAAAAGTGGCGTTTTGAAGCCTAATTTTTCTATTGAAAAGTAGGAGATCAGTTAAAACGTGTCATGTTCTATTTGTAATTGTTTCTATTTTGGGAAAGGGGTTGGAGTTCAAAATTGTGAGCCAGAAATAACCTTTAGTGCTATATATTTCATTGTACAAGAGTAGAGAAAAGGGGGGGACTTTTAGCCAAGAAGGCGAAGGGACTGTGTGTATATTTCTTAGAATGTCCTTATGAATTGATGCAATAGTACAGTGCTTTTGACAACCGAGATTCAGCACGGTGTATTCTTTAGTGCGTTTTCCTCCAGTTTAAATTCATTTCGCTTTGGTTATTTATTCTAAGCATAGATAATAGTACATGATTGGAATTCATCCTTGATAGATGCTCCTTTCATATGGTTAATGCAGTTGTTGTGTTTAATGATTACAGGTCCATAATTCACTCTCTGTTAAGTGCTCTGTTCATTGTAGTAAGCCTTATGTTATTTCTTCTAAAGTTACAACTGAGAATTCATATTTGTTTGATGCCCTCATTTGTAATGGGCTTTTCTCTTTTCTATCTTGCCATCATCTGAAATACTATTTATTGCTGAAGGATATGCTTATTTTGCCTCCATTCCCTCAGGGGTACATTTGATGTATTTATATTCATAGTATATTTCAGGATTTGACCCCATTGCCCAATGTTTTCTTCCTCTTGTTTGTCCTACCAACCCTTTTAAAAACCTAAACAAACCTGTCCTATTGAAGAATCTGAACTTTGTGTGCTCATTGCCAAATATTTTTGAGTATTTTTAGTCTTTACATGTTTGAGATAGCCCTCTCTGGTTGGAAGGGTCAGAATCCAACCTAAAGTTGGTTTGTAGGTTACCTTGGCATTTCTTTGATGCAACCCAAAGCAATTACCGAGTGCTAACAGAAACCAAAGCCTCATCTCCATTGAAACTCAAATGAGTGAATATTTTCCTTTATAACATTGGATTTTCTCAAAGATCTTCATAAGTTAGATTCCTAGATTGAAGTTTACACTATAATGAGCATTATTCAACAAATCTAGGCAAAGACCCAATATATCAGTACTGTACCTTTGAATAACCATAAATTTGAGTAGGATCACTGCCAATATTCTAGTTAAATGTAGATATGAAAATGAATTCATCTTTCCATGGTTAGATTTCAATATACAACTAATATTTGAGAAGGGACATGCTTTCTTCCCGCCCAAGGAGCAATTTCTTGACACTTTAGCTCAAAATCCTTTATGATTCACATGCGCTTTGTACACCACTCCAAAAAATAATAAATTTTCAACTGCATACTCAATCATAGCAATAATTTCTTCTTGTTGCTTCTATCACTTGGCCATAAAGGGTAAAATCAATTGTTATCCCCAACAACACTGATTATTAATGATCTTACACTCCATGAGAATGGTGCTCAAAATTCACCATTAAATCATTAAAAGCAAGCATTCAAACCTTTAATGAACAAAGGAAACATAGGAATAGAGAATCTAAATCATGTATTATTCATGAAAGCAAGGAACTGTGCTACATCTAAGCCTCCTTTTCTCAAGGCAAGTGAAGGGGATGATTCTTCTCAAATCAATAGACTACAACCATGCACCAATGCTTCAAGAAGATACAAAGGGGATAAAGAAGAATTATTAAACAACCCTAATACAAACTGAAAAGATATAACCTATAGCCCAAATTCTCTAAAAGGGGTCAAATGCCTCATGTTCATATAAAGGGAACACATGGTGGATGGAACTCACCATGTCCCACTAAATGGGACAAGAGGAATGTTCCATTCCCTCACATCTCCTTCCTAACCATGTACATAATCTATATAAAACACAGGAATAAGATTAAGCTATATAAATGAAACCCTTTCTCCATATAGTGACCAAGCCCAAGATCCACATGCCATTAAGGGAACCCAACACTATGCGTGATGCATCTCTCAAACATAACCTACAGTGATGTCAAAAGATGTGAACCTAGCACTAACCATGCACTATGTTGCTAATAACTTTCATGTGCGATAGAGAGTGCACTTGTGCCCACCGAGTGTAGGATCCTGACATGGAATATTTATCCTATGTGTAAATCCAACTCCAAAAACCCTAATATGAATATATATCATTAAGAAAATGAAGTTGTTAATGACATCATACCCCCAATCATACACCATTAGTTGGGTGATCCAAGGTTGTGACATATGCATCAATTAAAAATACCACTTATAATACACATCATTCCCTTCAAAGATGAGGTACTTTACAACATTGCCTCGTTTGATGTTTGTGATGTTCTTTTAGGAAAACCATATATAAGAAAGTGTCATGTTATTTACAAGTCTATGGCTTATAGTGTTAATATCATTATAGTGAATTAACTCTACATAATCCAAGAAGAAAATCTCTTAAACTAGAAGATTTCCCCTCTTCATGGTCTAGTTGGAAGGAGGAAATAAAATTACAGAGACCACCAAGGCATCTATAAGGAGTCCCTCTATGCAGTAAGGAAAATTCAATTAGTTTGTGGAAGAATATATGTACATCTTCACCTCACCCATAGGATTACCTTTGCACTATTAAGTAAAGCATGAAATTGATTTTGACACTAGGTGCCTCTCTACCAATGTCCCTAATCCTTGGAAAAATCCCCATGTTAAGTATAAAACCCCTTATTAAGCCCTAGATATTGAACTATTACATTTATAATGTTATATTTATATGTAGGCTAGAACCCTTCATTGTACCCTTTCATTATAATTGTAACCTTTGTATCCTCTATATATACCAAGGAGACATAGTCTTAGGATCATCCTATCTCATTTTGTACATTCAATATATTATAAATGAAGGTTTATGCCTTGAAGTGGACTATTATTCATTGATTTTTTATCATTCTCAGGGCGTTGGTGCATAAAATTTGGTATTAGAGCATCGATCCTAAGGTTTTTTTTTTTGCCTCAAGCGAGTCATCTTGGCATTTTATCTATGGAAGTTTTAATGGGAAGTTTAAGACCGTCAAATTTTGAGGATAGTGAGGAGACACAATGAGTTACATCTGGTCAAAATTTTAGGTTCTGGTTCGTTAAATTTTTAGAAATATAATCTGTGGAAGTTAGGGTTTGTGACTAGTCTTGAAATTAGTCTCAAAAGAGTCATATTTTTATTTTAAACATGAACAATTTTTGGTGAAGTTTTAGACTCTAAAATTTTCACAATATTGAGGACACATAGTAAACTACATGTGGGAAAATTCTTAGATTTTGAATCATTATATTTGTGAGATATATCTTGCGGAAGTTGAGGTTGTTTAATAATCCTGAAATTAGTCTTAAACAAAACCTTTTGGTATTTTTGATATAACGTTTTATTAGTGAAGGTTCATACTGTGAAATTCTTAGAAGTTTACAAAGTCATATCGAAGTACTGTAGGACAAGATTTTAGACTCAAAAGGATTAAAAATTCATATATATATTAGGACAAAGGTCAACCATCCAGACATTCTCCAAATTAGGGTTTGAAAGGTAGACAACTTACAATTGGCATAACTTTTTATTGGAAGATCTGTTTTTGGTAATTCAAAATACGTGATAAAGATTAAATAAAGGAGTATTATTATTTTTACCTCACATGGATCCAAAAAATAATTCAACACCAATTAAACCTCTATAAATATCATCTATAACTCATGAATAAAATGAGGAGATACATAACAAGCTATCCAAATTGGAGGACCAACTTAATGATTTGAGTTCTAGGTAAATAACAAGTGATGAGTTGGTAAACACACAAAGAAGAAAACAAGAGATGGAGAAGAATATGGAACACATGGAAAACAATATGGACGGAGATAAGGAAGAAGTACAAAAATCCATGAATGAAATGCAAAAATCCATGAATGGAATGCAAAAATCCGTGAATGAAAATAAGGAAGAATTACAAAAATCTATGAATGCAATGAAGAAATCCATAGAAACCGTGCTTTTATATAGGATCCCTAAAAGAGATATGGATATCCAAGGAAATCATGAAAATAAGGAGAACAATGGTGTTGAGACTCAATCATATATGGGGAGTATTTGATCACAAGTGGATATCACAAATACTGAATTTCAGAATTATTCATCTCTCCAAGATCCACATCATCAGGTATTCAAGTTAGCACCAAGGAACTACTTCATTCCAAATATCGATATGAGGAATTTTGATGGTAATGATCCTATAACATGGATAGTCTAGATGGAACAATACTTTGATCTAAACTAAGTGCCAAGCTTACAAAAGGTACCTATTGCATCCTTGTATTTAGAAAATGATCAATTTGTTTGGTATCAATGGATTTGTGAAACAAAAAAGAATTCTTTTATATCTTGGTCCATTTTTACGGATGAATTGATATCACATTATGGGGATATTAAGAGCAATAATTTTTTTATTCAATTGATAAATCTTTAGAAAAAAATTCCAATTACAGAGCACATTCAACAATTCCAAAAAATTACTCTCATGGTAAAGACCATTTTTGAGGATAATTTGTTAGATCTCTTTATGGGCACTTTAAAGGAGAACATTCAACATGAGGTGCATCTCTTCGAACCTAAATCCCTAGAGCAAGCTTTCAGTATGGAAAGGAAAGTGGAAAACAAAAGTATGGATACTAGAAGGGTGACCACTAACAACTATAGATAGAACCATGTTCCCTCTCCTAACCTCACTTAAGCAACAAGGTTAACACCTCATAAAATGGATGAAAGAAGAGAAAATGGATAATATTTCAATTGTGATAGCAAGTATCGTAAGATGCATAAATGCAGTGAGAAGAAATTATTCTACATAGACTGTGAAAAGGAAGAAGATCAAGAATTGGAACCATCACACAATATAGATCTAGACGAGACTACTCCAAAGATATCTTGTCATGCATTGGCCAACATCAATACTCCACAAACCCTTAACTTCATCAATTACAAATTAGCAAAATATCTCAATTTCTTTGTATTTCCAACACTAGAGTTTCAAGTAATGATTGTATAAGGAGGTACCATAAATTGTTCTAGGAAGTGCCATAGTATTAAGCTCAATATGGGGGAGTATCTATTGGATAGTCCCATGATTTCCATCCAAATGGATGGTGTTGATGTTGTATTACGTGTCCAATGGTTATGATGATTGGTAACATTGGCCCTTAATTTTCAATATCTTTTCATGAGATTTTCCTCACAAGGCAAGGAAATTGAGCTTAGAGGTGTCCGAGGGAAACCCTATAAGGTGATAAACTCTAATAGCATGACAAAATTACTCAAAAAGGGACACCATGGTGTAATTACACAATTGTGCTCACTAGATGTTCAAACATCTATATCCTCTACTCCATCAAATCTCCAAATAGTGATCAACAATCATTCCAAGTTATTTGGAGAAATTCCTAAGGGTCTTCCACCAGCTCAAGATCAGGATTGTGCTATTCATTTGCAAACAAGAAGTGTACCACCTAATATTAGGCCTTATATGTATCCATATGCATTGAAGAGTGATATTGAGCATATGATCGAAGAAATGTTAAAGGATGACATCATTCAACCTAGCCAAAGTTCTTTCTCTTCACCAATGGTGATCGTTATGAAAAATGATGGTTCATGGTATATGTGTCTAGATTATAGACAATTCAACAAAATGACCATTAAAGATAAATTTCCTATTCCTATCAATGATGAATTGCATGGATCAATTTTCTTTACTAAGTTGGATCTTCGTTCGGGATATCATCAAATCAGAATGAGGTAAGAAGACATTCCCAAGACAACTTTTAGAACACATGAAGGTCATTATGAGTTTTTGGTTATGCCATTTGGACTTACTAATGCACCTTCAACATTTCAAAGCTCGATGAATTCTATTTTCAAAACCTTCCTTAGAAAATGTGTGTTAGTATTTTTTGACGACATACTAATCTACAATAAATCTTGGGAAGAGCATGTACAACGCGTTGATAGAGTATTACAATTACTAGAAGAGCAATAGATTTATGCAAATGCTTCCAAGTGTTCCTTTGGGGTTTAAGAAGTGGAATATTTGGGTCATATTGTATCTCATGAAAGTGTAAAAGTGGACCCTAATAAAATTAAAGCTATGAGGGAATGGCCAATTCCCAAAACCTTGAATAAACTTAGAGGATTCCTAGGATTGATAGGCTATTACTGCAAGTTGGTCAAGAACTCTGGTCAAATAGCAGCACCTCTAACAACATTATTAAAGAAGGAAGAATTTTCTTGGACTCAAGCAACAATCAAAGCTTTTGAAAAACTTAAGGAGGCTATGTGTACAACTCATGTCCTAGCCACACCTAACTCCACAAAAACATTTATTGTGGAGTGTGATGCCTCATGCCATGGAATTGGTGCAATTTTAATGCAAGAAGGAAGGCCCCTTGCCTTTGAAAGCAACCGACTGTTGTATTGCTATTCTACTTTATCAGTTATCTAGTCTGATATTACCTTATTGTCCTAGATTGACCCATGTTCAAACTTAAAAAACTTCCAACAAAAGTCCTCTACAACTATTTCCCCCCTGGTAAACTAGAAGGCAACGAAGTACACAGGGTCTACTACAGAGTCTCACCCGAGATAGCTCTATGGGTGGTTGGAATACTCAGGTGCTTGCAACCTGGGAATGAGTGGAGATATATGGTTATACCTTGTGATCTTTATTTATTTAGTCTAACCTCTTGATTAAAGAAATCATTCATGCATCCAGAGTATTAAATATTAACTACTTTCATTCATCTAGCATTCAATACTTAACAACAAAAGAGATGCATACATTCAATCACATAACACAAGTGTTACAATGGTTCACCCCCTCCTGGGATACGTCCACAAAGATCTGGCTCTGAAGCTCTTTATTATGTCTTAGCAATATGTCACGTTGCGCGTGTTTACAATCTTGGATTTTACAATCTCAACCGGCTTCCAGATCCCTCTGAGGTTGACTAGATCGCACTAGGCTTCCCAGCTTGCGATCTAACCATCGGGATCGAGTTGCTCACTTCTTCTCTAGCTCACAAACTTATGAAATGGTACCATTCTTACAAACCTTACAACATCCAGACTCTCTCTTTGTCCTTCGCTCTCTCTCGGTCCCTCTCTCTTCACCGCTCTCTCCTTAGACCTCCTAAGTACTACTTATATCTATTCTTGGCGCATCATCCATTACAATACATTGAAAAAACCCTAACCCTAATGTCATTAGGTCTCCCTTGCATGCATGCCTTGCATGCTTCCCTCACATGTGCTGCTTTTCCTTCCAGTTGTCCTTTCTTCCCTTCATGCTTCTCTTCCCAAAAATAGCCTTTTCTCCATAATGGGTTTGTATCCAACATGCCCCCAACACTAACATGTGGCTCGTCCTGAGCCACCTAAGCTTTGTGCGCTTCTTCAACAACTCTTGCGAGAGTGTGGAACTTGTCTGTGAGTTCCTTTCCTTTTGTTTGAGCCCGCACTGTCTTTTCTTTGAGTGCATATAACACTTGTGCTGTGATCTCCTCAATGATCATTTTTGCGCACTCTGCCTGTGTTTGCACCATCTTCTTCTTTGCTTCCTCTCCCTGCGCAATGATCTCCGTTGCTAGCTCTTGGAGCGATTCCATTTGAGCTTGTCGATCCTTCTTCTGTGTCTGCGCAACTATTATCTTTGCTTGCAACTTCTTCATGTCTTGTACTTCTTTGAGGCGCTCGATGATCTTCATCATTTTATGCCTCTGCTTGAGATATTGGATAGCTGTGCTTATCTTTTCCTCTTCTTGGTCCCAATGCTGGACCTGTTGATCTTCCTCCAGCTTTTTCCATACCTATGCTTCTCTATCAAACAAGTCGATATCTGCATTGACTTGTCATTCCATTTCATCCATCTATCTGGATACTTCCTACTTCCTTTGTTCCTTCACCTCCGGGGGAGTGGTAGGAATGAGTTGTTCCCGTAGGTTCTCAATATCCTGCCTGTATTGATCAATTGTTTTCACAATCTGGTCAATTTTTTGCATTGTCGTGGGCTCTGCTATTTGTAGGCTTTTTGGAATTCTGTCATAGGCTACAACCACTCCATGCTCAAGCCTATCTGCGCGATCTTTCTCATCTTTGGTCTTGAGCTTGACTTGCTCGAGCACCAACTCCAACTCCTCTTTGTTGTCCTTTGTGTGCTACAACTTTGCTGCATATGTTCGTGCAAGCGACTGCACCTCTTGCACGACACTGACTTGCAGTTTGTATAGTTCCTTGGTTGGTATCCTCCCCAGTACCAACTATATCTGCGCCATATCTTTCAAGGGTGTCTGGCCTACAATATCATCCGTGCGCAACATGATGGGTGTAATGTTGAAGGTCGAGCTCGCCTATGCTATCATTTCTATCCTCTCTTGTTCACTTGGTGCAACCTTGGCTCCTGCTTCTGATGCTATGGGGAATGACTTTGTTCCTCTGCCCACCCTCTACACTTCTCCGATTTGCTCTAGGACCTACCTTATGTTGTCCAACTCGTCCTGAATTTGGTCCCTTTGGTGCTGGGCGTCTTCAAACTCATCAACTGCCTGGTTGTGGACTCTTTCATCCACAAGGTCCGCGTCGTCCTCAGTGATTGTATATTCTGGAGGCTTCTTGTGCGCCTTGGAATTTTTGTGTGCACCCTGAGTGTGTATGATTGACCTCTTGTTTTGGCCTTGTTCCTGTTGGGTAGCACTTGATGTGGTTCCTTGTGCTGTCTCATCCCCTTTTTCATGTTCTTTCGGTGCCTGGGTGGTGTCCTTTTTCTCGGCCTGGGTACCTTCCTTTGGCACACCCCCTTTATTTTTCTGTGTCGGCTTCTAACTTGGCTTTGGCTTCTTCGGCACAAATTCATCTCCGACAGGTGTCTGATCTTGCCCTGCATCAGTCTCCTTGCTTGTGGGAATCTCTTGAGTTAGAACTGGAACTCTCCAGTCATCTTACCAATCCTTGATGGCCTCTAGATCATCTTCCTTGATGCAGTATCGTAGTTGTAGCCATTCCTTCTTGGGATCCCTTCATGCTTGGATCTATACAATCTGCTTGGTTGCTTTGAAGCGGGCGATGTCCCGGTATTACATGGCCACTTCTGGGGTAATTCGCCAAGTGTTGGCAATTCTTTCTTGGAGGTCATTGTAATACCCCACGAACATGATTGCATTTGTACTTCTAAATTTGGGGTCTGAAGTGCTCCCAAACGATGTGTATCGTGATGCGTGACAACGACTGGTTTGCTCGCAAAAGTATGTGTATTAGGGCTCCTTCCATCCGATCATGATGAGTAGCCAAGAGTAATGAAACTCTGTCCCTAGGTCATGCACGTCTCTGCAGTCCTCAAGGAATAGGTTCAATAAGTATGGGGCCCAACTGAGCATAGTGCCCTCCGCGCACTGTGCTGCAGTCACAACGACCCTGACAAGGACTTCTTCCTTGCGACACTTCATGAGAAACTTGCATGCCATGAATTTGGTGGCCATCCTTATTGTTGTGTCACTGATGCGCTTGATGATTATTCCACATGACCCTTTCTCTGTTCCATATGTATTCTTCATCTCCTCTGCCAACGCCTTATCCTTTTTTTTGTCATCGAGGTACTACGCGAGATTCTCCCCCCAAGATGACAACCTTGTAATAAAATCAATGAGCTCTACATCTAACGAGACAGGCTCTTCCACCCACAGGTACTCTCCATGGGTGATTTCCATCAACTGGTTAACACAGTTGTTTACATCACAAACCCTTCCAAAATGTGGGATATCCAATTGGTTCAAAATTTCATCATTGGCCAATCTAGCTTCCCACTGTTTCGATTGCAAAATTGGATCACCGAAGGGTCCTATGCCCACGCTGTCAAGGTAGACTTGTTTTGCAAATTTGGGGAACTTGTGCATCTCGGCCACATCATGGTCCGAGTATCGTATTTTTTCCATGCATCCCAAATGTTTAGGCATGGTCTACACCCCTTCAGGAATGCATGAAAAGTTTATGGATGTTGCAACTTATCTGCTCGATGATCTTGCTATGGGTTGTTTTTCCTTTCACTGTGGTGGCTGGCTCAAGGTTATAGCCTCCATTGTTCTGTCATCTGCATATGCCTCTGGCTAGCCAGTGACATCTTCTACTATACCCTCCTGTTGCTTCTCCAACACTATTGTGTGTGACCTTCCAGGTGCGACCACTTCTGTCTAGTTTGGGACCGTCCCATTTACCCTTGGGGCCTCTTCAGGATATTTAGGGCATGAAGGATTTCATGTGTCCTTAGCCTGCTGGCCCTGTCCCATTTCTGGCATATCAATCTCCATGCCAACTGCTGTTGTTGATTGGGTTTCCTCTACCACAGGTATGGGGCTTGCTGGTTCCATATTGGGTGAGGGAATTTCATCCAAGTTGATGAATTCAATAGTCTGTACTGGTTCCTGTTCGATTCCTTGTGGCTTTTGTGGTGCTGTGAGGTTGCTTCAAGGTTTTCTGCAGGCCTGGCTCGGTGCACCTAGCTTGGGTGGTGCCATGGTGGTTAAGATTGATCTCTGTCGAGCTAGTTCACTCTTTAACTCTTGTTGGATTGCCCTCTGCTCCGTATATTCTCTCGCTCTGTGATTTCTCACTTTCACAATAACCCTTTCGTTACTCGCGTGCCTTCCTTATATAGTAGTTGTGTGAAACTTCTAGAAAAAGTTACCCGGGCTGTGGTTTGAATGACTTGATGTTTCCTGCGTACATGACATTCAATTCCCTTGACGTCGCCAGTTGGTGCGATTAATGCGACGTCGCATCAAACTCTCTTTTCATTCAATTTCGATAGATGCCACCAGTTGGCGCCTGTTTTTCGTAACCGCCATTTTTCCAATTTCCACCTTTTTCTGACTGTTGGTCCTTTTTCCCGCGTGTTAGGTTTTCCAAGTGCGCGGTATGTTGTTTCGCTAGTGTGCATGGAAATTCTATTTTTGTCATGCTATTTCTATTTAAACCGCTTGCTATCTTCAGGTATCTGACCCATTAACCCCTCTGTTGCTGCGCACAGTCCTTTGTTTTCTGGCACAGTCCCCTTATGGTGTTTTATTTTTTATTTTTTTAATTGCTAGGAGGTCGACTGTCCCTATAATGTTTCAGTCAACTCCCATTGACAATTCCTCTAAGTTTTGTTCCTTCCAAATTCTTCAACTGTACAACTACCCCATCTGTGAAAGTCTTTACTTCAGATGGTCCTAAACAATGCATTCTGAGTTTTCCTGGGTGCTGAAGAGATTTAATGTCGTACACCAAAACTAGGTCTCCCTCCTTGAAACTTTTCCTATTGATATGTCTATCATGCCAAGATTTGTCCCTTGACTTTTGTACCTCTTGGTGAAACCCTGCTAGAATCATATCTTCTTCCATGAGCATCAGCTGACTTATCCTTTCTTGTACTGTGCCTTGCTCTGTCATATGACTAATTGCTGCTACGCGCAGACTGGGTACCAAAAATTCTAATGGCACCACCACTTCTTGTCCATGCACCAATATGAATGGTGTCTTTCCTATCAGATTTTAACATGTAGTCCTGTAGGCCCACAATACTGTCGGTATCTTCAAGTCCCAATCATCCCTGTTGACATTGCATATCTTTGTCAGTGCATTCTCTAGGATCTTATTAAAGGCTTCCAATGTTCCATTTGCCTGAGGATGATATGGTGTACTCTTTTGATGATAGAATTCAAACACCTCAGTCATAGCCTTAATAGTGCTGTTAATGAAGTGAGTGCCTTGGTCACTCATCAAAATCCTTGGGCATCCAAATCTAGTGATCACTTTCTCAAACAAGAAGTGTGTTGCTGTCTATGTGCTACAATATTTTATTATTGCTGCTTCTGCCCATCTTTTTAAGTACTCTATAGCAGTAATAATATACCTTGCTTCTGACCTCTTTGCTAGTGGGTTAATTAGGCCCACAAAGTCTATTTCCCATTTGTGGAATACCTGTAATGTTACTTGTGGCCTTAGGGGCATCTCATCCCGTCTATTAGGTTTACCAACCCTCTGACATACATCACATCTCTGGGAGAAATCCTTTGAATCTCTGTGAACAATTGGCTACCATAGTCCTACGCGTAATACCTTTTGTGCGGTAGCTTTGCCTGCATAATGTCCTCCTGTTATTCCTTCATGGGCCTCTGCTAAAATCCTAAGTCTTTCATGTTCCAATACACATCTTCTCAAGATGCTGTCTTCACCCATCTTGTATATGTGTCCTGTAATCAATTGATAGTTTGCAGCTTTGACTACCAGATTTTGCTTCTGCGTAGTGTTGAATTCTTGTGACGCAGTCCCTGTACTCAAGTATTGAATGATGTCAGCAAAATATTCATCATCTAGTTGGCCTGAAAATAAATGTGCATCGGGAAAGTTGTGCTCTAGATTCATGGGTTCCTCTCCATTGGTGATCCTTGACAGGTGATCTAGTCCTGCATTCAAATTCCCTGGTCTGACTATCACTTCAAAGTCAAATTCCTGGAACAACAATAACCATCTACAAATTCTTCCCCCCAACACTGGCTTGTTGACTAGGTATTTGAGAGATGAATGATCTGTAAACATCTTGAAATGTTTTCCCAATAAGTAATGTCTGAACTTTTGAAGTGCATAGACCATAGCTAAGCCTTCTCTTTCTGTGGTATTGTAATTATGCTCTAAATCTGACAATTTTCTGCTAGCGAAAGCTATAGGATTCCAATTCCCCTATTCCTGGCTACACCAGAATATCTCCAAGTGATATAGCTGATGCATCTACATGCACATGGAATGTTTTTTCCCAATCCAGAAATACTAGTATTGGTGCAGTTACCATCTTCTCTTTTAGACTGTCCAATCCTCGCTGTCAGTCCTCATTCCAATGAAACTTGCTATCTTTTCTCAACAGTTTTTCCATTGGCAAAGTGATTTGTGCATACCCTTTTATGAATTTCCAGTAGTATCTTGTGTGTCCAAATGTTTCTCTTAACTGACGTACTGATTTTTGTGGTGGTAGATTAACAATTTATGCAATCTTGGCAAGATCTACTAGCAAGTCTTGTTTGCACACTATATTGCCCAATAGTATCGCAAAGGGTGTTCCAAAGATGCACTTCTTAATGTTTAGCGATATTTGACACTGCCTACATCTTTCTAACATTAGCCTCAACACCTCTACATGGTCTTTCAACAAACTATAGACTGTCCAATCATCCAGATATACCTCTAGAAAATGGTGGATGAATTCTTTGAATGCAGCGATGACTACTCCGGAAATTATCGCTGGTGCATTCTTCAGTCCAAAAAGCATGTCTGTGTACTGGTAGGACCCCCATTATGTGGAAAAAGTGGTCTTGTACCTGTCTTCTGGGGCTATCTTGATCTGATGGTAATCTGGGAATCCATCGGTGAATGAGTAAGCTTCTTGGCCTCCTACATTCTCCAACACCTCATTTGTGAAAGGGGTAGGTAAAGGGTTATGTAGGCGAGCATCATTCAACTTCCTCAGGTCAACACATATCCTTATTCCTCCATACTTCTTCTCTTGAACTACCATAGGGCTTACCCATTCAAATTCCTCCACTGGTTCTATGATTCCAACCTCCAACATCCTGTCAATTTTTGCTTTCACTTTTTGCTTATATATTGGGTTTAGTCTATAAGGTCTCTGTCTGATTGGTCTTGCCTCAGATCTGAGAGGTATCTTCATTTCACCTAGATCTCCTGCTTTGCCTTTCATTTTCGTGAATGTTGTTGGGAACAGGTCATTGTACTCGTGCAGTAACTCTGTTATGCTTTCTATTGTTTTCTCATCCTAGTAGTCTCTAATGTTGGCCATTTTGGGATTCTTAGTTGTCCCAATATTGACTTTCTTCACCTTGATCGACAGAAAAAATACCTTTGATTCCAGAGGTGGACCTTCCACCTCTCTTTCACCTTCATCTTCTATTATTTAAATGTTGCGCGGGTCATCTTCATCTGGTGCTTCTTCCTGCACATGGTAGCATGACAATAGTTCTTTTATTGTCTGTCTTTTCTGCTGTTGATCTTCTGTCATAAGTTCAACTTTCGGTTCTTTAATGAATATCACCCCTATGATTTTTTTGAGTGCTGAGTCTATGTTGGGGTTCTCATGTTCAAATGAGAAAGTGACTGTAAAATTTTGCAATAATATTGTCCAGTTTGTAGTTCCTTTGCACAGTTCCTGGTCTATATACCAATTTGTTGGAATCCCTTCTAATGTGTGAATAAAGTGATGAGGCCATTCCTCTGGTGGTGTCATTATCCATAGTGTTATGCACTTCTCCAAGTGTTCTACTAATCCCCAATGTCCATCATATCTCCGCAGTTGGTTGCTTCCCTAATCTGCACAAAATATAATGTGCAGTAACCGCTTACATTGGTACCAATCCTTGACTATCTCTTTGTGCGCACCCCACCATCTTGCAGGTGTTGCCTTGAGTGCTATATCTAGAGCTTGGAGCCTTTGATTTTCTAACACTTCATCTTCATATCTTGTTAAGAATGATTCTAAACCATTCACCCCATGGAAGCTGGGAGGTTCTCTTATCTCTGTACCTACCCATCTTACTGAGCGGTCTATTCTTGTGCATCTTCTTATGGAGACTTCGTGTAACCACTGCTGCCAATTCTCCAACCCTATATTTGAGTTCGACGCACATGATGTGATACTTATCCAAATGATTACCCCATCTACATTTGGATTCACATAATCTTCTTCTTGCACAGTTGTTCTGTACAACTGGTTAATTTCCTCCAGGTCTAAACAAGTGGGTTCTACAAACCTTTCCCCTTATGATGGGTCCAATGGCACAATGAATCTATATTCTCTTGAGTCGAATTTCATCTTCCTCATTTTTAAGTTTATTATGGCCTTATTTTTGAACGCCCAATCCAAGCCAAGCAATGTTGGACAAGGTGTTGTACCATCCACTATCTCTATCACTTCGAAATCAGCTTTAGTGCACACTCCATCCAGATCTACTGTCACCCCCTTTAGCCTTCCAATTGGTAGAACTCTATGTTGATTTTCCAGTTTAAGATGAACAAGTGAATATCCTAATGTGGGTTCTCCCATACATTTCCATGTCTTCTTGGTTAACACATTTACTTTGGATCCTAAATCTAGTATAATATGTCCCATGTTGAAATCTCCAATGTTGGTGTTTAGTATGAATTCTTTGCTTGTTCTCCTCCTTGTATGTAGGTGATTAACTGTTTTCTATTCTATATTTCCTTCTCCCTTTGTGCTACATATTTCTAACATATTTTTTAACACTTTAACATATGAGGGATCATTTAGGAATTTAACAAAGGATTACAGAAAAACCTTAATCTTACTTACTTGTCCTAGGGGCTGTGATTCATTAGTGTGATCCAGCGATGGAGGCATCTCGTATGTTGGTACTTTCTGAGTATGTTGCGCAGTTGATGTCGATGCAATGTATGGCTTCAAGAATTCATGTTTGGCCTGCTTGAATATCTCCTTTTTGTTCTGCACATCAAACTACTTATATGGTTCAACATTCTTCNCATCTCGTATGTTGGTACTTTCTGAGTATGTTGCGCAGTTGATGTCGATGCAATGTATGGCTTCAAGAATTCTTGTTTGGCCTGCTTGAATATCTCCTTTTTGTTCTGCACATCAAACTACTTATATGGTTCAACATTCTTCTTCACCCATTGGTGTTGTGATAGATCTTGTCTTACTACGTTGTTTCATGTCTTAGCTCCTCCACGCGTAACTATGTTGGTATTTCTTCTGTCATCACTTGCTTCCGCCGAAATCCAATGAACATTCTAATTTTTTTGATTTCACTTTTCCTCGATCTTCCCCAATAGTGTAGGACATTATTCTGTGTCATGATTTGATGCGCGAAAATGCATACATGTCGTAGGTGGAAGTGGGCATTCTCTTGCATAGTGTCCTGATTGTTGACAGTTGTGGCATACCACTGGTCCTTGGCCTCTTCCAAAGCCTCCTCTTCCTCTTCCTCCACCTTTGTAGCCAACTCGATCTCCTCACGGTGCGTTTTACTGGGGTGCCTGGTTATACTGCGTGGGATTATAGTGTGGCTGCGTGGTATTGTACTGTGGCTGCGCAATGTTATATTGCTGCTGCGCAGTGTTATATGGAGCTGGTACTTGGTTAAAATATGGTGAAGCTTGCCTGGTCATCATTTATGCCTGCAACCTATAAGCATTTGATGTTCTTTCCCTCATCAGGTCCATGGTTCTGCAATCTTTGTCATCACGGCCTACTGACTTGCAAAATTTGCAATATGAACTCTTACGTATTGTTTGGTATTTCTGCATCATTGGAAAATGATATGGATCATGCCCCTGTTTCTTACATATCTCACACCATAGTCCTCCTGTTGGCAACGGGTTTGGTAGTCCTGTTGCCATGTGCTGCACGAATGTTGGGAATTCATTCTTATGGTGTCCTTTATTCCTACATGTGGTACACCAAACGACTTCTCTTTTGTACTTACCCTTGTTCTGGTTTAGCTGAAATGTTAAGTTCTTCAGATCCTCCTTCAGCTCCTCTATGGATGGATATGTCTTCTTATATTGGTTCTCTTTTAGTTGTAGGGCTGTCTGCAGAGACTCTTCCTAGGTCTGAAACTTCTGTTCTTGCAAGGGGTATTTCAAATGTGGGAGTAGTGAATTGACAAAAATATGCCTATACTGCATATCTGTCATGACATACTATAGCTTCCCCTTTAATCGATTGAATCTCTGGTCAATCTCCCACGCATATTCTCATGGTTTCTGTCTAATCTCTATCATCTCATTCATGTATTGATCCTCTCAGCGAGGCTTCTGGAATTCATTTATCAATAGATTTTTGACATCTCCAATCATTTTGGTTGTCCATGGAGAAATGTTTGCAGCTAAGCTCATGTACCAATCCAGTGTGCGATCTCTTAATGTGATGGCTAACTGTCCAAGTTTAGTGTCCTCATCTGTGATCTGTTTTACTTCCGAGATCTTTTCACAAATAAACAAGTGCTTATGAAGGTCCTCCAATGCCTCTCCTTTGAGTTCTGGTAACTTGATGGTGGGATCATGTCCTGCCATCCTGAATGATGAACTACTACCTTTGCACGGTGTAGATACTTGACTAATTCTTCTTGAAATAGCTCCCCCAATTGTTGTTCCCTGTGTAGATGTACTTCCTCCTGTCGTCCTTCTCCCAAAATTTGGTTGTCTAAATGGTGGTGTTCTTATTGGTGTATTAGTTGCACATGGGTTTATGGGTTCCACACTGGCACTGATATGGATAGGAGTGCTGCCTTCTATTCCCTCTCTTGGACCTCTCATCTTCCTTTCATATGTCGTGTGTAGGATTTCTTCAATCTGCTCCACAACCTGAAGATCCTCTATCTCTTCTTCATGACTTTCCAAACCCTCCCTCGCGGCTATGGCTCTCTTCTTGGTGTTCTTCTTATATTGGTAGGGTACTCCACTACGCGTTATTCCAGCTGTTTCCATGATCTGCTTGATCTGGTCTTCCTCCATCATGATTAGGTCCAAGGCCTCCTCCTTCTTTCCTTTATCCCTTTCTCCCTCCCTTTCTCCTTATCCTGTTAGTGCTTCCCCCCTTCCCCCATGCACGCATAAAAGTTTAGTTGTCTAAGGCCATTGTCATTATACCTTTGTTATATAGTAATATCTTAATAGACGTATATAGAGATATGATATACCTACCTCGAGGTCCCTTCAGGAAATCTTGCTCTGCTGCGCTGTAAGACTTCACCGTATCTACTGCAAATTCTGTGATAAATCCCGTAACAATGTTGTTGTAACATACCTGCTACCTAAATCAAATTTTTCTGATCCTCTGTCAGACTCGAACCCCTAAATAACCATGGAGGCCCAGCGTAAGCTAGTTCTTCCTCTCTCCTTTTCCGTTCCCATGTGATCGTGGGTTATGTTCACGATTCAATTTGAATGCAGCGTCTTTTGTATTTCGTGCTTCGGCGCCACAGTAATGTCCAAACAGTCGACTCTGCAATCGTCGAACCCCGACAGGGCTAGCGAGCGACCAATGGGGATGAATCCCTACGAGGTCAGCAAATGGCCAATAGGAACAAACCTCAACAGGGGTAGAGAGAAGCCAATGAGAAACGCCCCGTTGCAAGGTTTGTGGCATACAAGTGGCAAGAGGAAAACGCGACACGGTGGTTGTCATGACAGGGAAGGGCCCCACTTCACACGCCACACTATTCCGGACCCCCCCCCCATTAAAGGCAGAATGGCAAGGGGGCTCTGGAATGCATCCTTAGCCACAGATCTGGGTGAGTGGAATCTGGCCGTCCAGATCTACTCGCTACTTATCCTAAAGCATAATCCACGTCCTGGCTTAAGTTAACGTCTTGTTTCCACATCTAACGGTCATTACAGACCCTAAGATCCTCTGACAGAATCTCTTCCGTTCATCGGGGTTTACCGTCACGAAAATCCAGACTCTCAATCACGGAGCTCCCGAATCTTCAATGAGCTCTCTTCCGGCCTTAGCCCCTCCTGGCTATGCCTTCTAGTCCATATGACCGCTCTCATAAGACTGCAGCCTTATATCCTCCTATTGGGGTTTCATACTTTCAAGTGCAAAAATGTGCTTGTCCCCAGGATTTGCGATCCCTCTAATCCCGACACGCCTTTCACGTGTTATCCCTCCTGGCTAAGCCCTGGTCCACGCGACCACCTCTCATATGACTGCAGCCATATACTTCTGTCGGGATTCCTCCTATCGGGGTTTTGACATTCGTGATGTCCCAACAACTTGGTTCACTGATCCCCGATTCCCGACACGCTCCTCTGCTGCCTTAGCCTCCCGGGCTAAGTCTTTAGTCCACGTGACCAATGTCCCCATGACCACAACCTTACCTCTCGTCGGGGTTTCAGACTTCAGAGTTTCACAATGTATGGACTTCTCATTCCCGTGATCCCCGATTCTCCGAATCCCGACTGGCTGACAGCTGGCTCCCACTTATCAAAGTTTTGCGGTTCGCAATTCCAAAATGCATAAACACTTTGTCACTAGGATCCCCGATATCCCGATGACCCAAACACCGATCAACAACTTCCTGTCGGGCCTTTCCCCGATGGCGCTGATCGCTGCCACGCGTCCTCTTCAAGATGGACGGTTCTGATCTCTCCGGGATTTCAAGACTTGTGATGTCCCGATTCCTTCGACCTCAGGAAATCCGATTTCCTGAATGCCGATATCCCAATGTCTAGTGCCCGCATCTCCAGAATGGACGATCGCGTGACACACGTCCTCTCTCAGATGGATGGTTCCGATCTCTCCAGGATTTCGAGACTTGTGATGTCTCGATTCCTTCGACCTCAGGAACTCCGATTTCCCGAATGCTGATATCCCAATGTCTAGTGCCCGGATCTCCGGAATGGACGATCGTGTGACACGCATCCTCTCTCAGATGGATGGTTCTGATCTTTCTGGGATTTTGAGACTTGTGATGTCTCGATTCCTTCGGCTTCAGGAACTCCAATTTCCTGAATGCCGATATCCCAATGAAGGTCGGGACGTCTGCCTGGTGTGAGAAGGGTTAAACCCCGTGCACCTCCTATCCGATCTGATGGCTGATGGATAAATGGGCCAAGATCTAATGACCTAGATCCATTCTTCCCGCGCACACTCCAGAGGCTAAACTCCGAGCATCTTAACCCAATCCAACGGCTGATGGGATTTCTGAATGAGATCCAACGGCTCAGATTGTCCCACCTTGTATATTCTTCCACTACTTCGTGGATGTGGAAAGATCAATGGTTTGATTGTTCTCCTGGGCCTTGGGATCTATGATCCCAATTTCCTCGCTGTTCACGAAGATAGAGGGAAAAAGGGGCAAGGTATATAACGCCCTTGTTACTTTCGTCAATCTAACGGTCGTGAATGGCTATGGGTCATCCGACGAGATCTCGTTCGTCGATTTGTTACTTATCCCTACACTGCTATCTCAGAACCTTAAGAGGGTCATTCCTCCTCGTACAAGGTTATTAAGACTTTCCCATTCAAGTCCCTTTTCCAGGTTCTTGGAAAACCTTTCCAAGAAGGGAATTTTTGTGAAGAGTCCTATTCCGGGGCTTTCCTGGAAACAGACAAAGGTAAACAGCTTCCCAAGAACGGGCTGGAAGCCTAACTTAGTTCAACCTAGGAATAATTAGATTCACTTATCAACATAAGCCATGCAGGGTCTTTCTATTGTAAGCATATATCTATTACTTCTTATCAAAACACTGCACAAACATTCTTATACTGTAATCATTCATAATTTCACAGTTCTACGAGCATATATATATCAGCATATGAATTTCAAGACGCAATATATAAAACACTTATCAGGAGTAACACCAGAAGTATGAGCAACTGCTAAGAGGGGTGCTCGTTTCCACCCAACCATAGGCTTAGTGACTCCCGACGGGTTTACCACTAGCCACCCCCGAGCTGAGACCATGATGCTCTGAGACTGCGTCTCTCTGTCTGCCAGTGGCCAGGAGCGAAGGTTGCAATCCTTCCTCTCTGCTATCACTCACTCTGCATAATGCCAGAGTTCCCCTCGCGTACGCCCCCTTTCCAATTGCTTCTGCCATATGCCTTATACTCTTGCAAGGTTGCGTGTGGCACGATTACCCTCGCGCCGATCAGGCCTGACGGCTCTAAGGATGGGTGGTTCACCATCTTATCCCTCATCAAGACATCTACCTACCAGCCTGCGAGTCATTAAATTTGGGGCCAGTGAGCCACTTTTGGTTCTCCGGGCCAGTGGAGTCCAAATATGGTATTAATTCTCGATGAAAGTTAACGCCACTGTTTCAGGTGCCTTCCACTGCCATCATGGTCTCTTTCTTGCACATCCCCTCTCAGGAGTCCTGCAATAAATTCAAAATGTTATTCACATTCATTGACCTTTTCCTCAAGGTCCATTCACATCACATATTCATATTTATGAGTTTGCCATAGTTCTTGGCCAGTCCAGTTATATTTACAAGCTGGGGGAAACAGGGTGTTACAGTTGTCTAACTAGAAATCTACTGCACACATAAATTTGTTGTTAACTTGTTGTAACTTTTTGATCTCTACATGATTCCACTTTAGATGTCTGATCCGATTTGTAGGGTGGTTGTCTTTAAACCTTAATATCCACTCCTGCAACACATGCAGGAAATCACAGAAAAATACTTCATGCAAGTCGCTTAATACATACTGTCCAGATATTTACGCAGTGTCAACTTCGGGTTTCTATTATCTTTCTGTGCAAACTCCAACTCCTTGATTTTCAACCAGCTCTCTATATTTTCCTTCGTTGGGTTCCACGGTCTCAACATACCCTTTTAGATTCTCATTCTCTTGACGTCTTGTTGTAATATGTGGCATTCTTTTGACGCGTCTTTACCAGATCTCATTCACTCAGTCCCATCCTGTTCTAACTGATAATAGAACCATTTTTTGTCTTGTTATTCTAATTTATTAGTTATCTACTATGATCTTACCTTACTGTCCTAGATTGACCCAGGTTTAGACTTAACAAGCTTCCAACAAAATCCTTCTAAAACTATCGCCCCCCCTTGGTAAACCAGAAGGCAACACAGTACACAGGGTGTATTGCACAGTCTCACCCGAGATAGATCTATGGGTGGCTGCAGTAATCAGGTGCTTGCAACCTGGGAATGAGTGGAGATCTATGGTTATACCTTGTGATCTTTATTTATTTAGTCTAACCTCTTGATTAAAGCAACCATACATGCATGTAGAGTATCAGATCTTAACTAGTTTCATTCATCTAGCATTCAATACTTGAAAACAACAAAGATGCATACATTCAATCACATAACACAAGTTTTACCATGGTTCACCCCCTCTTGGGATACGTCCACAAAGATTTATCTGTCAAGCTCTTTATTATGTCTCAACAATATGTCACGCCGCACGTGTTTACAATCTTGGATCTTACAATCTCAACCGGTTTCTTGATCTCTGTGAGGCTGACTAGATCACACCAGGATCTTTAGCTTGCGATATAACCCTCGGGATCGAGTTTCTCACTTCTTATCTAGCTCACCAACTTATGGAATAGTATCGTTCTTACAAACCTTACAACATCCAGACTCTCTCTCTGTCCTTCGCTCTCTCTCTGTCGTTCTCTCCTTAGACCTCCTAAGTACTACTTATATCTATTATTGGCTCATCAACCATTACAATACATTGCAGAAAACCTAACCCTAACATCATTAGGTCTCCGTTGCATACATGCCTCACATGCTTCCCTCACATGTGTTGATTTTCCTTCCAGCTGTCCTTTTTTCCCTTCGTGCTTCTCTTCCCAAAAATAGCCTTTTCCCTAGAATGGGTCTACATCCAACACCAACTTAAATGAAAAATTTTACTCAAACCGATTTATGCAAAAGAAATGTTGTCCATACTACATGCAGTTAAGAAATGATGCCCCTACCTAATAGGAAGACACTTCAAAGTAAAAAAATAGTCATGACAATGTGAAGTACTTCTTGGAGCAATGATTATATTCAAAAGAGAAACAAAAATGGGTTACAAAGATGCTAGGTTATAATTTTGAAATTATTTACAAAAAAAGGAAAACATAATGTTGTGGCAGATGCTCTTTCAAGGAAAGAAGAAGAAACAAAATGTTCACTATGTGCTATTCTATTCCACAATTTTATTGGGTGGAAGAATAAAGGATATAATGGAAGAAAGATCATTCAAAAAATACAAGAGGACTCTAGTTCATTAGATAAATTTGTGTGGAAGAATAATTTTCTATGGTATCATGATCACCTATATTTATGTAAGAATTCTCGACTCAAACATAAGGTCCTTCTAGAATCACACACTTATCCTATAGGAGGACATTCAAGAATCTTGAAAACATACCACATGATCAAGACATATTTTTTTTGGGAAGCTCTTAAAACTGATGTTCAAAATTTTGTGTCTGCATGTGTGGTCTGCCAACAGAATAAGGGAGAGACAATCAAGACACCAGGTCTCCTACAACCATTAGCTATACCAACTCAACGTTGTGAATAAATTTAAATGGATTTTATTATAGTTTTACCCAAATCTGAAGGAAAAATTGTCATCATGGTAGTAGTGAATTGACTAAAATAGTATGCCCATTTTTTCTCTCTTTATCATCCTTTTAAAGCAAGTACCTTAGCCTCAACAATCATGAAAACAATTCAAAAGCTACGTGGAGTCCCCAAGATTATTGTAAGTGAAAGAGATCCAATTTTCACAAGAAATTTTTGGACTAAATTATTTTATTGTTTGGGTACTCAATTGGCTCACAACTCATCTTACCATCCTCAATTCGATGGGAAAATGAGATTGTGAATAAATGTCTAGGAGGATATCTTTGTTGCTTTGCATCTGATAAATATACTCAACGGGTTAAGTGGTCTTTCTTGGTAGAATGGTGGTACAACCACGGTACAACATATCCTTCTACACTTCATAAAAATGTCCCCATTTTTGGCACTTTATGGATATCACCCTCCATCCATCACATCACCCTTGAAAGGGATTACAAAGACTCAAGCAATGAAAGAGCACATAGGGCACCAACAATAGGTTCTCAAACTGTTGAAGGAAAACTTGGTTATGAAACAAAATAGGATGAAACAACAAACATATCAACATCGTAGTGAAAAGGAATTTGAAGTGGGGATTGGGTATTTCTGAGGCTACAACCATATGAATATATTTCCCTCAAGCAACAAAGGAAGGAAAATATTCTTAGCTGCAAAATGACCACCAATGCGTAAATTTGAGTCTATTGATCCATGTATCTGTTTCAATTTTTTTTGGGTTATAATATCATCAATACATCGTAATAACAACCCATCAACAGATCTTCAGAATAATGAATTTCCCAAAACAAGATATTTGGAGGCTTCGAGACATAACCTCCTTCGTTGATGAGATTCTAAGTAATCAGGACACTTTTGATATTGTAAGTAATAAATTTTGTCCTTATAGTAAGGATTCTCAATGAAGTCGAGATTTTGATTTTCAATAAAGAAAAGTGTTGATAAGGAATTTTCATTTTCTTCAGAAGAGTCACTTGGTTCAGGATGTTGAGACAAGTGAAGTGTTAAGTCACGTCCCTTAATAGTATTAGAAGTAGTAATCATTAAATCACATTCTTGAATCTTTGTAAGACAATGTGCAAGTTTTCCATAAAGGTGAGTCTATGAAATCAAAAACTTGACAACAGGTAAAGGGACCTTTACCTATGTGTGCTTGTCGAGGATGAAGTGGCAAAATTTCTCTATAGCCTCAACGAGAGAAAAATAATGTTTTTCAATAAAAGAGTACTTTATTTCATCGTTAGTTAAGCTTTGACTCATATAGGTTACAAGATGTTCATTATTTTGATAATATTTTTGTATAAGGACATCATAAATTGCCTCTTCTATTGAGTTCATATAAATGATAAATTCTTTATTAAAATCCAGCTTCACCAAGGCCAAAGCTGAATTGATTGCCTTTTTAACTCTTACAAATCCTTTTCAACATCTTATGTCCAAGAGAAATATCGATCCCGTTTCATCATGTTATGAATAGGTTTAACCATCACAATGAAATTAGGAACAATTCTTCTAACAAAATTCAACCTATCCATGAAAGATTGGATTTCCTTTTTAGATGTGGGCGCTGGAAGATTTAAAATTGTGATAAATCTTTTAGGATCTATGCTTATCTCATAATCTGAAACAATGTGACCAAGGAGTTTACCTTGAGTAACACCAAAAACAAACTTTTTTAGGATTTAAAGACTTACCAAATTTTCTACATCGTAAAAAGACTTGCTTAAGATGATCAAAGTGATTTGATTGGTTTTTTGAATAAACAGTTAAATCATCGAGATATACTTGAATAATCTTACCAATGAGATCATTGAAAGATATTTGCACAACTCTTTGGAAAGTGGCACTTGCATTAGATAAGACAAAAGGCATATGTTCGTAAGGAAAAGGGCCCCAACAAGTAGTGAATGTGGTTTTGTATTTATCAGTCCTCTTAACTCTTATTTGATTATAACCCGAAAAACTGTTGAGTAAGGACATCATTTGAGATCCAACAACTTACTGTAAAATTAATTCCATATTAGGGAGGGGAAAATTATCTTTGACACTAGCTCTGTTTAGTGAATGGAAATCCACACACAATATGATTTCTCTAGTCTTCTTTCTTACATGAACAAGATTAGATACCCATTCTGTATATTTGATTGGGAAGATAATATGAGCATTCAACAATTTTTCCACTTCCTTTCTAATGGTAGCTTCAAGTGAAGGATTAATGGGTCTTTGTTTTTTCCTAACCGGTTTTTATTCCTCCTTGATTGGAATAGCATGCTGGATAATACTAGGATATGAACCATGAAGATACTCATAAGACTAGGAAAAAACAACCTTAAACTCATGGAATAGATCCATGAATTTATCCTTTTCTTTTTCGGAACATTGAGCTCCAACTTTTAAAACTTTTGGTTGTTCAAGAGTTCTAATTTTCAAGGGAATCAGATCCCCTATTTTCCATTTTGACTCCTCTTCTTTCTAATCATCATGGCCTCCAACATCACTCGTTGAAAATGAGCTCTCGAGAGGATTCAAGCCTTTAGAAAATTTATTATCTTCAAGAGAAATTATTTCCTTGGGCTTATAGAGCTCATTTTGCAAGAAAGCACATATGTTTTCATCATTGGGAAAGATCTGCCAAGATTCCACATTGTTAGGAAGATGTGTTCTATATAAGGACAAGAAAGTGCAATTAGGTCTTTGGGAAAGTATTTGTCTTGTAGGACAAGCTGCAAAAACAACTAGCCTATCGACGATAGAATTCAACTCCCTTTTAAAATGAGTGATGTTAAAAGACAATAGATTTTGGATCAATGCCTATACAACTTGGGTGTACCTCTTAAGTAACTTGTTAGTAGGAGTATAAATTTTACTGACCAGATTGACAACAAATTATGAGTCTCCAAAAATAGTAAGATGACCACATCCTAAATTATAAGCATTTTCAATACCGAACAGTGAGGCTTCAAATTCAATTACATTATTTGTACAGGAAAATTCTATTGGAGTTACTTCACACACACCTAGGATTTCTTTTTCCTAAGGTTTTTCCTTATTTATTAGTCATAATTAGTCATTATCTAGTCTCCTATATTTTAGGGGAGAGTATTCCACCTGGAGAATATTCTCTTTCAGTTGACACTTCAATTTGACTAGTTGAGTTGAGTTTAGATGTTGCATTGGTTTTATCACTATGCAACATTGGGATCATCACCATGATAATTCAAACTTGCCTTGGGATCATCCCCAAACTGGTGCATTACCCTTGATTCCTTGAGTTAACTCCTCACTACTCTCTGTTCAGTCAGTTAACTGAAGACTAGTTGACAAGTTAACTCAATTAGGTGGCAGTTCACTCACGTAACTACCTAGGAGACTAGACTAGGTGGAAGTTCACTCCCGTAACTGCTGGTGTGTGTCCAGATCACTCTAGACCACCACTATGGTGCATTGGTTCTCCTCCAGTGTGCACTCATTGAGTTATAAATAGTATATCATGTGTAAATTATTCATTTTTTTTTTTAAGTAAGAAGTATAATATATTAAGAACCTTCCAAAAACTGAGGCAGAGTTACAAAATGTAGTGATAGTCATGCTATAATAACTGGACTGCCCCAACAGAGGGGAAACCAGTCTAGCCAGCAAATGAGTTCATCAAAAAATAATATGACAAGTTGAGAAAAGCGGTTCTATATAGACTGTTTATCCACTGAAATTGGCCAGAAAAGACTGTTCATCAACTAGACTGTTCATCAACTAAAAAGACATAATAAAACACTACAGACTCAGACACCTGGTGGAAAGCCCGACCACATGGTGTGGAGGTCTGCTGTCCAGGGCTCCTCCTCGATATATGTAACCTCGTCTTCCCACTTCTGGTCAACTTGCATTTTTCCCATGGTTCCATCAGTCGTAGTAGCACTTTGCATCCGGATCCCTGCCTCATCCTTCTCTGCTACACTACATCCTTGCACGCCCTGTGCTTGTGCCGTCTCTAAAGCACATTCTGGCCTATCACATCCATCACCTGAAGCTACCCTGGGATCTTCCGTGGGGGTTGCTTTTGCCAAGTCTGAGGAGAAAGCTGCTTGCATGGAGGAAAGCGTCTGAAGAAAGACCTCCACCCTCTCATCCGTCGCTTGCAATCGGAATTGGAGATCCATCACTCCTTGGCGGAGCTCAAAAACTAGGCCGTAAAGGATGTCGAGGCGGTCTTTAAACTGCTTACTATTGAAAGAACCAGCACCCTCATGCCTGCTGTGCAGAGGAGGCTCATCGCTTGAGCTTCTCGGATGGTCAGGGGTCGATGTGGGGGCAGTGAGAGCCTTTGGAGGGTGCAAGAAGGAGCTTTCCATCTTGGGTATTAACGCCAAACAACCCAATTGAAGGTTCGACGGTTCATGAGGGGGAGCCAAGAGATTCTCTGAATGATGCGGGGGGGATGAGTCTACGGAAGGTGAGTCGGGAGGAGAGACCGAGGGCCGATGAGGCTTCCAAGGAGAGCCCCTCTGCGGCCTTCCCCTGAGACGCGGCATAGGGAGGGAGTGGTTACTAGCTTGTGAGAACAGATACACGATGCAGAGGTGTGTGACCTGGTGGCGAGCGGAGGTTGCATGGAACCAAGGAATTCTATCTAGGCTAAGCCCTGGCTACCATGGATGCATAGGGAGGGTACTTCAGCCAGTAAACGAAGTCGTGAGAATACCATTGCAGCACAGCCAAATGACGATGCGGTTATGGAGAGGAGGAGTGCATAAATGCACCCTCTAATCATTGTAAATGCCATTTATGCTGATGGGAAGGTGATGGGCTATGGCACGAGCCCGTCACGTGGCTCAGTGCCATGGTGGCTGATGCCTTCCCTCTCCGTCCGCCACATACCCCGCACTAACACCCCATCCGGGGAGACATCCACCAATTCCACTTTGCGGATGCACTGCTGGAAAATAGGGTGATCATGATCCCGGGTTGAATTGCAGTGGAGTTCTGGACCACTCCAGTTGGTACCCAGATTAGCTAGTTCGTCCGCGACTTGATTCGCTTTCCTCCTTACGTGTACATGAATGATAGCCTGATTTGGTTGCATTAGATCTGCAATGGTTTTCAGGCCATGTGAGAGTCTCCAGCTAGGCGAAATTCTGTCTGGATTGGCCCCATTTAAGATCCTGCGCAGCAGGCCAATGTTGACTTGTGAGTCCCCCTCGACAATTACCTTGGCGAAATTGTTTTTGATGGCCAATTGCAAACCTTTGATAAGACCCCAGAGTTCTGCTGTATTATTCTTCGAGTGTTCGATGGATCCGGTGCCTATGACGAGAATGTGCCCATGATGGTTGTGGAAGACTACTCCATAGCCTACAGCCCCTGGATTACCCTTAGAGGCTCCATCAAAATTGAGCTTGATGAAATCTTCCGGAGGGGGGGACCAAGAGGAGGGGCTACTAGAGGGGAGGGAGGGAGGAGGGGAGGGGAGAGTCTAAAGAGAAAGAAGTGGTAACCAATGCTGGAGGATGGGGAGTTCAGAGGGTGGAAAAGTTATGTCTGCGTTGTGCCAGTTTCGTAGGTGGAGAGTCTCCATGATGCTGCGACGACAAAGTCTCCAGCATTGTTGCCATGGGAGAGAGATGCTTCTAAATATTCTCCTATTCCTTTCTTTCCACACTTGCCAAAGAATAAAGCCGGGTAGGAGTTGCCAAATACGATTAAGGAGAGGTGAGTGAAAAGCCTTGTCCCTCCATTCTGTTATAGTTTCGAGGATGCTATCCCTGAGGCGGTTTGAGGTGCGCATGATGATCGCTGCTTGATCCCAGATTTGAGCTGTGTAAGGGAAAGAGTTGAGGAGATGATTCATAGTTTCCTCTGCATCTCCACATAGTATGCATAAAGAGGGTCCCACAAAGCCTCTTTTCGAGAGGTTGTCCCATGTGAGAATGCTGGAATGGGAGACCAACCAAAGGAAAAGAGTGATTTTAGGCCAATGCTTGAGACTCCATATTTTATTCCAGATCTTCAAAGCTGGGAGGGGGTTTGGCTGAGTTTTAATTTGGTAGGCATCCCGCGTGCTGAAAGTACGCTGTGGCTTGTATCCCCATCGAAGTGTATCTTCTACTGCAATTTTGGGTATTTTCCGTTTAGCCAGCTCTTCTTGCAGGGGCGCCAGATCTAAATGCACCTCCAGATTAAGGCATTCCCTATCCAAATGCCATCTTCTCCAAGTGTCCTCTGCGGAATCGTCCTGCTAGTAGTCCGCTACTTTTGTCAGGCCTGCCCATGTGGCTAGGGTGCAGATGTCGCGGGCCCATTCTTCAGCATTCAGAGCTAGCCACTACTGCCAGGAGTATTGCCAGAAGAGAGCCATTTCCCCATTACCAATCTCCCAAAAAGCGTGCTGAGTCACCAGCTGCCTGTTCTGCTTGGCCGCTGTCCAGATTAAAGAGCCCAGGTTATCCCCATTCCATCGGATTAAGTTCTTCTCAGCCATATTTGGAGCGTATTTCTGCCTCCAGAGCCTGGCCCAAAGGTCCTTTGGATTTTTTAGCCAGCGCCACCATATTTTGGCGCTGAGGACCTTGTTCATTGTAGAGGGGTCCCTTAGTTCCAGTCCTCCTTGTTTTTTGGGCTGACATAGTTTATCCCAGCTGACTAGTGCTATTTTCTTCCCTTTGTTGAGGCCTTGCCAAATGAAGTTTCTCTGTAAGTTTTTAATGGCCGTGAGGATGAACTTCAGGGCAGCCAACGCTGAAAAAGAATAGATAGGGAGGGACTGAAGAACGGCTTGGAGGAGAGTGAGACGACTGGGAAGGTTTAAAGCTCTAAAAGTCCAAGAAGAGAGTCATTTAGAGAAAGAAGATAAGAGAGGCTCCCAAGAGGAATTGCGGAGGGCATTGTCAATCAAGGGGATGCCAAGGTATTTGGACGGAAGGGAGCTTCTGTTGAAGCCCAGGACATCCGAGATGTGGCACTGAATCGGAGGGGGCGTGTTGAAGAAAAAGATTTGGGACTTATCCTTGTTGCAATCCAGGCCTGAGGCGTCAGAGAAGGTTTGGAGGATTTCCTGGATAGAGTTGGCTTCACAGACAGTAGGGCTGCCCATTAGGAGGGTATCATCCACAAATTGGCTGTGCGAGATAGGGGGAGAAATGCCATGCAAAGGTAAACTTGTCAGAAAGTTGTTTTCTAGGGCCGCGTGAATAGAGCGACTTAGGCCTTCAGCCAAGATGATAAAGAGGAAAGGGGAGAGGGGATCTCCCTGTCTAATCCCTCTTGAGGGGGAGAAGGGTTGTGAGGGGACCCCGTTGATGAGAATAGAGAAGAAAGCTGTGGAGGTTAGATTCATAATCCACTTTACCCAGACCTGATCAAAACCAAAAGTCAGAAGCATTGCTTGCATGTACTCCCAACTTATTTTATCAAAAGCTTTAGAGAGGTCTAACTTGAGGAGCATACCTGGAGTTTTGGTCTTTTGCAGGGAGTGAATTACTTCATGGGCCAGGATAACAGTATCCAGGATTTTCCTGCCTTCGACATATCTGGATTGCTCAGTGGAGATGATTGTCGGTAAGATGGGCTTGAGTCTTTGAGCAATCACCTTAGTGAGGAGTTTGTAGATGACGTTGCAGAGAGCTATAGGCCTGTATTGCTTGGGCCGATAAGCTTGCCCCTCTTTGGGAACTAGGGCAAGGAAAGTGGCATTGAGAGCTTGGAGGACCTGTCCAGTGGCTCGAGAGTCTTCCAAAATTTCCCAAACCTCGGTCCTGATCATCGGCCAGCAGTAGTGGAAAAAGTCAATGGTGAATCCGTCGGGCCCAGGAGCCTTGCACTTGGGGGTTTCCTGAAGTGCTTGATCTACCTCCTCGATGGTGAAGGGCCGGAGGAGAGCCGCATTTTGTTCTTGGGTGACCAGAGTGGGCACATGCCGCGTAACCTTATTGATTGCTTCATGTCTATCTTGGATGGGCTCTGTGAGGAGGCCTTGAAAGTAATCGAGCAGGGTCGTTTCCATATCAGCATGGGATTTGATGGTTTCCCCTTCATCCGAGATCAGATGTGTGATCTTATTAGAGTGCCACCTTTGGATTACAGTTCTATGAAAGAATTTGGTGTTGCGCTCCCCTTCCTTGAGCCACTGAACCCGTGATTTCTGTTTTCATAAGATTTCTTCCTGTTTCTTCCTAGCCTCAATCTGTTGGGTTACTTCCATTTCCTGGGATTTTAGCTCCTCCGTTAGCCCTTGGTCTCTGATCCGTTTCTGAATTTCATCCATTTGTGCTAACAACTATTTCTGAGACTCAAAAATGTTGCCAAAGGTATGCATGTTCCAAAGTTTGAGAGTTTGTTTGAGATTCTTTAACTTTTGCTGGAACTTATACATCTTGGATCCACGAGGAATCGCTGCCTCCCACCACCAGTTTTGAATATTTGCTTGGAAGTCAAGGTGGTCTAGCCAGAACTGTTCAAACCTGAAGGGTTTTTTACCAGTTGTAGCTGGGACATCCAACCATAATTGTATGGGCCAGTGATCTGAACCAGAGAGGTTCATGATAGTAGATTCCATTGCCGTGCCATCCATCATGATAGATTCTGAGATGAGGAATCGATCTAGTTTGCAGGTGATTTGATGTATTCCTGTTCTTCTGTTTGTCCAGGTGAAAATGCCATTGCTAGCCTCTAGGTCGATGAGGTGAAGGTCGTCTATTAGGCCGTTGAAGTCACCGGATTCTTGATCTAGCCGTCTTGATCCACCTTTCTTTTCCTCCAGACTGCGGATGATATTGAAGTCCCCCCCAACAATCCACTGATTATGCTGTGTGAGACTGGATAAATAACTCAGGATTTTGAGGAAGGCTTGCTTGTCCTGTGGAGTGGCCGGGACATAGACATTGGTCAGATGTCCGGGCTTGTTTGAGCCGATAAGCCTGTAATCAGCTGTGATGGACCACTTGGTGGTGAAAAAGTTTTCCATCAGCACGATGTTGGTGTTCCATAGGATTGTCATTCCTCTAGCCGTTCCTGTAGTGTCGATTGAGGCCGCTCTTCCCTGCCTCCAACAGTAGGAAAGTAGCCTGTCAATGTCTTCTGAAGTGCATTTTGTTTCCTGCAATAAAACAATGTCTGGTGTTTCCATTATTATCAGTTCTCACAGCATTTTTTGTTTGTTGCGTCCGTTGAGGCCTCTGATATTCCATGATATGATCTTCATGATGATGGAGGAGCGGAAAGAGGAGGGAAGCTGTCCGAGATTAGGTGGATCTGCCCTGAGTTCACCATGAAGTTTCCTATTTCCTGTATGAGCTTGTTGGTGGATTTCCTCCCCCTTTTCTTTTCATCTTTCTGGGCTTTGTTTGGGTTCTTTTTCTGGTTACCCTGGATTCCCAAGGCTTTGCTAGCATGTGCCGAGGATCTGGCTGAAGAGTTGAGAAAAACTTTGTGCACCTTCCGCAGTTGATCCCTGGGTATGGTGTAAATTTTTTGCTACCTATAGGCGTGCTCCAAGTGCTCCAGATCTACCCCTGCTAGGTCTTGTTCCTTCATCTCCATTTCCTCATCCCCATCTTCTATTTCTTGCAAATCTTGTAGATCCCATGCCAGGTCTAGGGGAGGGAGATCTGGTTCCTTACTCTGTGGGGTCTGTTCATTATTTTGGCTAACTGGATGGGGACCCTTGTCCAGGGGTGGTACATTCAGATTAGCAGGGGTTATGGGGTTTTCTGGTTGATCATGTAAAATTGTAGCCAGCCAGAATTCTTCCAGCCAGAATTCTTGGGGAAGAGAGTACAGTCTAATCCAAACCGGTGCATGGGCAAAGTCTTCCTTCTCCGGGTTGAATTTTTCTGTCCAGAATCTTAGGAAGAGTCCAGCCGAGTTATAAAAGTATGGGCCCCCGTCAAAGATGCGGTTGCGATCCTCAAGATTGTGGAGGATTATTGTAAAGAACCCTTTGGAGCCCAGTTGCAGATCGTAGTGGCCTTTTGGTTTCCACCAGTGCTGTATCCACTTGATTAGATCACGCTCCAAAGGCCAGAGCCCTAGAAATTTTCCTACCAGGGCATAGTCTCGCATATATTGCTTCTGCTCTTCTATACGAGGCGATCTTATGATATATTTTGGAGCTTGTGGTGCTTGTGGAATGCATTTTCTCGGCATCCAAGGTACTGAGGCGTTTGTAGGGCCAATTTCCTTAACCGAGTCAATATCCATATACCAGTCCTTGAAAGTCCCTTTCGCGAGGAGCTTCGAGCGCATGTCTTGAGGCGGCTCAAAGGTCATCCTTTTTCCTCCTGCCTCAAGGTTCTCATTTGCCGTGGCTTGGCTGTATGAGACGCTGGTCGACACCCCTTCCCTGCGAGACATGAGCCCTCGTGGGGCAGCCGTCGTGGTGACACAGTGCGTGGCAACGACGGTGCAGTTCTAAACCCTATTTGCAGAGCAACGTCAAGTTATGTGTAAATTATTCATTATTCACAACGGTTAATGAGAATTATTTCATTCTTTCTCTCCTTCTTCTTCTTTCTCTAATTATCTTTGAAAATGTGTGTATTATTGTTTAGCTAGATCTATTATGTGCAGTTTCAACACATTTACATGGTATCAGAGCCGATGGAATGCTAAACAAAATCTACACCAAATTTTTTTGTAGGTACAAAAGATTGAAGACAGCGGAAAGATGGATTTCCAAAAAGAATTCATTCTTACACCTTACAACTATTTTGCATGGAAGGATAAAATAGCTATACATCTCCAAACCAAAGGGTTGTATAGGTTAACCTTGAATACATATACATAACTGACATCAACCATAGAAAAATCCAAGTACTTAAATCGCATGGATGAGGCACTCAGAACAATTTACAGTCTTATTTCTCCTGATCTCCTTTTTCATATATCTTCCTGTATGAATCCTAATGAAGCCTGGACCACCTTGGAAGGGCTCTTTGGAAAATAGGATGAGATGAGGGGACACATGATGGAGGTGGAGCTACTCACATTGGATCCAAAAATATTCGAGAATATCCAAGATTTCTTTACAAAATTCAAGGATTTACTGTCGCAACTCAAAGCTTGCGGGGTTGATAAATTAAAGGAGGAGAAACAAATGGTTCTCACCATTCTCTCCAAGATTGGTCCTGAAGTCGTTGTATTCATATCCACATTCCATATTGTTAGATTCACCTCTAGATCCACTTGGAAGATGCCTTCTCTTGAGGACTTTATCAAATCCCTGACACCAGAGCAAACCAAGCTCATCAACATGGACACAATCAAAGGCCCAAGGGCGCATGCACTCACTATGCATGATGGTAGCCAAAAATATCATAAATATAAAGATAAATATAAATGGAAAGCTCATGTGCATATGAAGAAGGACAGGTACACAAAACCCTTCACCGATGCCTCCGTATCCAAAAGGGAAAGGGAAAGAAAAGGGGAGAAAGACACGTATTATCAAAAAGGATTCCAATCAGAATCCACATGCATGCAAAATAAAATAGATCTGATGTCTAAAATACTTTAGCAAAACAACCTTGCAGATTGCATCCCTAAGGGTGCCAGGAATAAGAAGCCAGAAGATCCGAATTCCAAGAAAGACAATTCTAGCCATGCCTTAATTGCCATCAACTCCTCTCTCGATGCTTGGATCGTAGATTTAGGAGCATCACACCACATGGCTGCATCAAAAGTAGTATATTATTCTTTGGATGCATGCAAAGGTCCTCCCATTCTGATGGGGGACAACTCTTCTGTCGAAGTCACCGACAAATGAAGGATTGAACTCACCAACGGAAGCTTCGAGAATGTGTTGCACGTTCCTAAACTTTCTGTCAACCTTCTCTCCGTGTATCAGATGACAAATTTCGACACTGGAAATAAATTCATATTCACACCAAATTCCGTGGATAGATACGACACACAAACCAAATCCAGGGTTGCTACTGGTGAGGTAAATCATCAGTCTAGATTGTATACATTTTCTAAATTCATTGAACCTGATTTTGCTTTATTGCTTACTCATGTTGATGAAAGTAGTAGGATATGGCACAAAAAGTTTGGACATTTCAATTTCAGATACATGCAACAAATTAGCAAGCACAGATTGGTTGATGGTCTACCAAACATCCATTTCTCCAAGGGAGTATGTGAGGGATGTGTTCTCGGAAAACACCCTCAAGAGAAATCCAACAAAGGAAAGTCTCTGCGGGCTTCCACACCTTTAGATCTGATCCACAGTGACCTTATGGGTCCTTTTCTGCATCAGTCCATCAACAAAGTGAGGTTTTTTCTCATTTTTGTTTATGATTTCTCATGTTTTACATGGATTTTCTTTCTCAGGCAAAAATCCGAGGTCTCTCAACACCTCAAATATTTCAAAGCCCTGGTTGAGACACAGTCCATAAAGAAGATCAAAGTCCTTCGAATTGATAATAGGGGAGAGTACGTGTATCATGAGATCCACAATCTTTGCCATGAGGCAGAGATTTGGTTGCAACATATATTTCCCTATACTCCGAAGCAAAGAGGAGTTGCTGAGTGGGAAAATAGATTTCTAAAAGAGATGGCATCTTGCATGTTGCATGCAAAGTCACTACCACATAGACTATGGGCCGAAGCACTTAACTGTGCAACATACATCCAAAATAGATCTCCCCATAGATCTGTCAAGGATAAGACCCCCTACGAGGCTTGGAGTGGCCTCAAACTAGAAGTGACCCACTTTTACATTTTTGGTTCACGTGCATGGGCCCAAATTCCCTTTGAAAAGAGGAAGGCACTTGATCCATAGATCATTGAGTGCATTTTTATTGGATACCCAGATGATGTGAAGGGATATCAACCTATTGATATTTCCTCGGACCGACTCATCATTGAACGTAGTGTCCAATTCGAGGAAAGTGTCTCACATGTATCTCGGTAGCCGCATGCAGACACCTTCACTCTTCCACCTGTCCGAGATGATGAGCATGCACATGCTGAATCTTCTTCAGACAAGAGTTATGATTCATAAGACTCTGATGATTCAGATTTAGAGTCATTACAA
>JASDQU010107483.1:0-10453 GCA_032191745.1 Picea mariana | reverse complement strand
CTCCTCTGGAGCCACCTGGAAGATGCCTTCTCTTGAGAACTTTATCGAATCCCTGACACAAGAGCAAACCAAGCTCATCAACATGGGTGCAATCAAAGGCCCAAGGGAGCATGCACTCACTGTGCATGATGGCAGCCACAAATATAAGAAATCTAAAGATAAATATAAGTGGAAAGATCATGCACATACGAAGAAGGAAAGGTACACAAAACCCTTCACCGATGCCTCCGGATACAAAGGAGAAAAGGGAAGAAAAGGAGAGAAATGCACATACTGTCACAAAGGATTCCATTCGGAATCCGCATGCATGCAAAATAAAATAGATCTGATGTATCAGATACTTCAGCAAAACAACCTTGGAGATCGCATCCCTGAGGGTGCAAAGAAGAAGAAGCCAGAAGATCTGAATTCCAAGAAAGGCAATTCTAGCCATGTGTTGATTGCCATCAACTCCTCTCCCGATGCTTGGATCGTAGATTCAGGAGCATCACATCACATGGCTTCCTAAGAAGTAATCTATTCTTCTTTGGATGCATGCAAAGGTCCTCCTATTTTGATGGGGGACAACTCTTCTGTCGAAGTCAACGACAAAGGAAGGATTGAACTCACCAACGGAAGCTTAGAGAACGTGCTGCATGTTCCCAAGCTTTCTATCAACCTTCTCTCCGTGTATCAAATGACGAATTCCGGCACCAGAAAGAAAGTTGTATTCGCACCAAATTCTGTGGACATATACGACATGAAAACCAACTCTAGGGTTGCTACCGGTGAGGTAAATCATCAGTCTAGATTGTATACATTTTTTGAATTCATTGAACCTGATTCTGCTTTACTGCTTACTCATGTTGATGAAAGTAGTAAGATATGGCACGAAAGGTTTGGACATTTGAATTTCAGATACATGCAACATCTCAGCAAGCACAGATTAGTTGATGGTCTACCAGACATCCTCTTCTCCAAGGGAGTATGTGAGGGATGTGTTCTTGGAAAACACCCTCAAGAAACATTTGTCAAAGGAAAGTCTCAACGAGCTTCCACACCTTTAGATCTGATCCATAGTGACCTCATGAGTACTTTTCCGCATCCATCGATCAACAAAGAGAGGTTTTTTCTCATTTTTGTTGATGATTTCTCACATTTTACTTGGATCTACTTTCTCAGGCAAAAATCCGAGGTCTTTCAACACCTCAAAGATTTCAAAGCTTTGGTTGAGACACAATCCAGAAAGAAGATCAAAGTCCTCCGATTGATAATGAGGGAGAGTATGTGAATCATGAGATTCATAATATTTTCCATGAGGTAGGGATTCAGTTGCAACATACAGTTCCCTACACTCCGCAGTAAAACGGAGTTGCTGAGCGGAAAAACAGATCTCTAAAGGAGATGGCATCTTGCATGTTGCATGCAAAGTCACTACCACAGAGACTATGAGCTGAAGCACTTAACTCTGCAACATACATCCAAAACATATCTCCTCATAGATCTGTCAAGGATAAGACCCCCTACGATTGGAGCAGCCTCAAACTGGAAGTGACCCACTTTCACATTTTTGGTTCTCATGCATGGGCCCAGATTCCCTCTGAAAAGAGAAAGGCACTTGATCCACAGAGAACTGAGTGAATTTTTGTTGGATACCCCGACGGTGTGAAGGGATATCGACTTATTGATCTTTCCTCAGACAGGATCATCATTGAGAGTAGTGTCCAATTCGAGAAAAGTGTCTCGCATGTACCTCAATAGTCGCATGCAGACACCTTCACTCTTCCACCTATCCGAGATCATGAGCATGCACATGATGACTCTTCTTCAGATGAGAGTTTTGATTCAGAGGACTCAGATGATTCAGATTTAGAGTCAGTACAGTCAGATGCAGAGTTAGAGCATCCAGATGTAGTAGCAGAGCCAGAGCAGAGGCCACAGTGGGCACAAAATACTCTTTAGGATGTAGAGGATCTCATTGGTGATCCAACCGATAATAGGAGGACTCGATCTGATCTCGAGGAGCCTCCTATTGCACTTACTGCCACTAAACCATTGCCTTCCAGGCATCTTTTCTTGGTTCAGTCTTCAGATCCACAGTCTTATGGCGAGGCTGCTGGAAATCCCTTTTGGGAATCCACCATGCAGGAGGAGTACAAATCCCTCCTTGAGAACCAGACTTGGGATCTGGTTCCCCTTCCTTCTGGGAGGAAACTTGTCAGATGCAGATGGGTCTACAAGACCAAGAGCATAGCGGATGGACAGATCAACATATACAAATCTAGGCTTGTCTCCAAAGGCTTTCAGCAAGTTCATGGTATTGACTATGATGAGACCTTTTCTCCAGTAGCGAATATGGATTCCATACGATTGGCACTTGCCATTGCGGCAGCTAAGGGATGGGAAGTCCATCAGATGGACGTGAATAATGAATTTCATCATGGTGATCTCTCTGAAGAGATCTACATGGAGCAGCACCAGGGATTTATGCAGGACTCATCTTTGGTCTGTCGATTGAAGAAGTCACTTTATGGCCTCAAGTAGGCTACGAGGGCATGGTATGCCAAGATGGATTCCTACCTGTTGTCACAGAACTTTGTACGTTGTGAATCAGACCCGAATGTATACATGCTCAGGACAACTGATTCACTTCTACTTTTAGTTCTGTATGTCGATGATTTGCTGATCACTGGTTGCTCAACTTCAACGATTTTTGCAGTCAAGAGGATTCTTCATGACAGGTTTTTGATGATGGACATGGGTCCACTACACTTCTTCCTTGGACTTGAGATCAATCAGGATGCATCAGGCATCAAACTGTCTCAAGCCAAGTATGCACGAGATATCCTTGAGAGATTTCACATGACAGACTGCAAGTCTGCGCCGACTCCTTTCCTATCAGGAGTCAAACTTGAGGATGGTGGGGAGACTCCACTGGTTGAAAGAACACTATACAGACAACTAGTGGGGAGCTTGTTGTATCTCACACACTCTAGACCAGACCTCTCATATGTAGTTGGCATAGTTTCCAGGTGCATGCAGGAGTTGCATGAGCTACATTGGAAAGATGCAAAGCATATCCTTCGATACGTACAGGGTACCATCACCTTTGGGATTCATTATGCAGCAGACTCTACATTAGATCTCATTGGTTTTACTGATTCTGACTGGGCTGGTGATAACATTGATCGCAAGTCCACATCTAGTTACTTACTCAGTCTTGGTTCCAGGCCTATCTGTTGGTCGAGCAAGAAGCAAGCTTCCATTGCTCTATCTTCAGCCGAGGCAGAGTACAGAGGGGTAGTTAACATAACCATTCAGGCTATGTGGCTACAAAATTTTCTCACTGAGTTGGGCATTCAGTTTCATCGGATCGTCATCTGGTGTGACAACTAGAGCACTCTGAAGTTCTGCAGAGATCAAGTTTAGAGGTAGCGGACAAAGCACATCGAGATCCACATGCACTACATCTGAGACTTTGTACATGAGAGGATCATCAACTTACAGTTCTGTCCTTCAACAGAACATATGACATACATTTTCACCAAGACCTTCACTGAGTAGAAATTCCATTCTCTGCAAGGTCGTCTTGGAGTGAAGGACACAATTGCCTAGCAACTGTAGTTTTTCTTTTTACATACATTGTACCTTGAGGGGGGGGGTTTCCCATGAGGTTTTCCCTCTTTCCTCACTTTATTTTCAGTGTATCTTTTTTACTTGGGTACCTAACATGGCCTCGTTGCCGAGACCCAATCTTTATTTTCACCATAGTGATGTTCAGGGGGGGTGTTGGAGTTACTTCGCACACACCTAGGATTTATTTTTCCTAAGGTTTTTTATTTGTTTATTAGTCATAATTAGTCATTATCCAGTCTCCTATATTTTAGGAGAGAATTTTCCACCTGCAGAATATTATCTTTCAGTTCACACTTCAGTTTGACTAGTTGAGTTGAGTTTAGATGTTGCATTGGGATCATCACCATGCAACATTGGGATCATCACCATGATAATTCGACCTTGCCTTGGTATCATCACCAAAGTGGTGCATTATCCTTGATCCCTTGAGTTAACTCCTCACTACTTTCTGTTCAGTCAGTTAACTGAAGACTAGTTGACTAGTTAACTCAACTAGGTGGCAGTTCACTCCCGTAACTGCCTGAGAGACTAGAATAGGTGGCAGTTCACTCCTGTAACTACTGGTGTGTGTCCATATCACTCTTAACCACCACTATGGTGACTTGGTTCACCTTAATTCGAACTCATTAAGTTATACAGAGTATATCATGTGTAAATTATTCATTATTCACAACGGTTAATGAGAATTCTTTCCATTCTTTCTCTCCTTCTTCTTATTTTTCCAATTCTCTCTACAAATGTGTGTATCATTGTTTATCTAGATCTATTCTATGCAGGTAAACACATTTACACTTGCAACATGTACAACATGTCCACCCTATCACCAATAAACTATGGTTCCACTGAGTTCGCTCCCTCTCTGTAGATAAATACATGTCCCCTATTGAACATTGTACAATATCCATCATTCTCCAAGGATGATTATGAGATCAAGTTAACCCTCAACTCTAGAACAAAGAGAACTCCATCAAGCTCCATGAATCCTGCATACTCAAGTCAGAATCTAACCCTTCCAACAACACTTACATCTTGTTCCATACCACCTTCACTCTCCACCAGCCAGTCAGGACGTATCTCGATGATAATAAGGAATACTCACCATATTCCTGTCATGTCACAAGAGGCTCCAATGTCAACAATCCATCTGAAATCACCCCCAAATCCTCCACTATCGACACTTGCTACTCTAGTAACCAAAGAAAATTCCTTGTCATACTTGGAAGAAAATTCCTCCATGGCTTCTGTAGAATCTGTCCTAGGCCCCTCCTGTTCCTTCTTCTTATTCTTCCTCTCAGGATAATGAGAAGCAAGGTTCCCCAACTGGTTACAACAATAACATCTGACTTTACTCAAGTCTCTCCAGAAATTTCCTTTCTTCTTGCTCTTTGCAGCAAGAGAAAAATTCTCCTCAGCTTTGTCTTCCTTCTGTCCACTGCTTTGAGATCCCTCCCAGATCTCCTCCTGAGTGAAATTGTCCCACAGTATGCTCCAATATGGAATATCGTCACGACCCACTACACACTTCACAAATACTTCCCATTCCTTGGTAAAGCCTTTCAAGGCTATCCTCACCAACTTTGAATCCGATATGACCTCCCCAAATCCATCCAACTCATCTTTCACTTGAGCTACCCAGGTAAGATAAGAAGACACACTCTCCCCCTTACCCATCTTGGTATCATGCAACTTATCCTTCAAGGCCATCTTCCGGTTTTCATTATTCACCTCAAATAAGTTCTTAAGTGCATGCCACATCTCTTGGGCTGTCTTCTTCTCATCCAAGTGTGGAATAAGGTGATCCTTCAACCCATCCATAATAATCCTCTGATATTTACCCTCCTTTACTTCATGCAAATCCAAAGCAACAAGATCTGCGGTGGGAGCCACAACAACATAACTGACATAGTTCCAAATCTTGTTCTCCTTGAGAACACCTGGCATCCATACCTTCCATTGCAAATAATTGGAAATGCCATCCAACCAATCCTCAAATCTAATGCATGCAACCATATTCCTTGTCATTGTTCAAAGGAAAACAAACAAAAAATTTCTCCCCTTCAAACTTTCCCAAAAATTACACTGCTCACTGTAACTCAAAGCCCAAGCTCTGATACCATGTAGAAATTAAATGAAAAAATCAACAAGTAAATATTTTGTCATACACTTAGCAACCTAGATATAACTGTCTTCTATGAACTCTGAAATGTCTAAACCCACATTCATAAATTACCGTAAGCAGAAATACACATTTCTAAGCAATTTTGTAGCGGAATAAAAAAAATGAACAACAACCATTCAACTCAGAAAAACTCATAAATTTAGGCAATTCCAGGGAAAATCCCAATGTGGGGAAACCCAATGAGAGAGAGAGATTTATATAGCTTCAGGAAAGTACATATCAACAACAATACAATTTCTAGCAAGAGAAAAATACTTTACAACACCCAAAACTATCCCAAATTTTTTCCTTGGAAAACATGCCCAAAAATGGTTGTATGACCTATATGGCCCAGCTAAACAACACCCAAAAATAGTGCCAATTCTGTACTATATAGAAAATACAAGAACCATCCTCTTCACCAACAAAAAACATTGGAAAATCTACCTCGATTTTTGTGTCCTCGCAACTTGTTGCATGGACTGTACGAACTGTACAATGCAACCCTCTTTTTCAGCCAGCAGCTACAACAGTCTTCACTTCAGAAATTTCTTGGGAAACATGCCCACTCTCTCTTGGGAAATGCACCCTCCTTGCTTCCCTCAGTTTCCTCTCTCAAGCTATCTCAAAAATCTATCAAATTCCTTCTGTTGATTAATTGGGTTGGTTGTCATTGATGTCAACCCTTGAAGAAAGTCCGGTAGCACAAAGGTTTGGGTAATGGACCAAATTTTGTTTGATGGATAATGGTATGAGTTTTTATATATTTGCAAGGAATACTATTCTATATGGATAGTACAATCCATGCCATTTCCGGTTGGAATGGGCTCATCATACTCATCCTGTATATCTATCAGAGTGTGTTTCATCCCTAGAACTTGTGTACAACATGCTACTGCTGCAATATACTCTACCTCGGTTGTAGATAAGGACACCGATGATTGTTTTGTACTTAAACATGATACTAAAAACTCACCCAAGTAGAACACTGCTCCATTGGTGCTTCATTGGTCATCAATGCAACCTGCCCAATCTGCATATGTGTAGGTAATAAGTGATAGATCCTTTCTTTTTGGATACCATAATCCAAACTCTTATGTTCCTTTGAGATATCTGAAAATCCTCTTCACTGCTAATACATGTGATTCCTTTGGTGCTGCTTGAAATCGTGCCACCTATCCAACTGCTTGCATTACATCTGGTCTGGATGATATCACATATAGTAAGATACCAATCATTGACCTGTATTGCCTATGGTATGTAGACTTTGAATCATCATCTTTGCTCAAATTGCAACTGGTTTTCATAGGAGTGGTAACTGGTTTGCAATCTTCCATTCTGAACCTCTTTAGCATTTCTATGATATGCTTAGTTTGAGAAATAAAAATTCCTTGGTTTCTTTGGCATATCTGAAGACCCATAAAGAAGAATAGTTCTACAAGTAATGACATTTCAAATTCATTCTGCATATCCTTTGCAAATTTCTGGCTTAACCTATCACCAATACTTCCAAAAATAATATCATCAACATAAACTTCAATTAATAATATACTATCTTGAGTTATCTTGATGTAGAGGTTGTTGTCTGCACTTCCTTTTCTGAACCCTGCATGCTCTAGATATTTATCTAGTCTAGAGTACCATGCTCTAGGAGCCTGTTTTAGACCATACAAGGTCTTCTTCAATTTACACACATAATCTGCATTCTATGACAACTGAAGTCCTTCTGGTTGTTCAATGTAGACTTCTTCAAGTTCCCCATTCAGAAAAGTTGATTTTACGTCCATCTGATACACTTTAATATTTTTGGATCATGCATAAGCTAAAAGAAATCGGATTGCTTCCATTTTGGAAATTGGGGAAAATGTCTCTTAAAAGTCGTCTCCTTCAACCTGTGCATATCCTTTACATACCAATCTAGCTTTGTTCCTTGTAAACTGTCCATCTTCGTTCAATTTATTCTTGTATACCCTCTTTGTGCTGATCACATTCTTATCCTTTGGTCTTGGAACCAATTCCCAAGTGTCATTTTTCTCTATTTGATCCAATTATGCATCCATGGCCTTGTTCCAAAATTCATCCTTGCTGGCCTCTTCAAAATAGGTTGGTTCAATCGTAGATGTGAGTGCTAGGTGTGTTTTTTCTGGTGATCAGATTCTTCTTCTAGTCTCAACTCCTACATCTTTATTTCTGATAATCTGATATGAAGGATGATTCTTCTGTACTCGTTTGCTAGGTGTCTTTGGAGGCACTTGTTGAACTTGATCTTCTACTTCTGTCTGATCCTCTTCATCTTCCCCTTCTACTTCTTCTTAATCTTCTGCTTCTTCTTCGTAAAGTTGTTCCATTGATTCATTTTCTTCTTCCTTTAATTCACATCCACCTGTTTCATCAATTGTTACATTGATGCTTTCCACAACTTTGTTCAACCTCAAATTGCAACACTTGTTTTCTTTCCTTGTACTTGAGTAACCAACAAGTACTCCTTTGTCCACACGAGAGTCAAACTTTCCCATTCTTCCATCTTATCTTTTGATGTAGCATTTGCTTCCAAATACTCTGAAGTGCTTCACATTTGTTGGTCTTCCTTTCCATAGCTCGTAAGAATTTTTGTCTTTGTTGTTTCTGAGCATTACTCTATTTTGAATGTGAAATGTTGTATGCACTGCATGTATCCAAAAAATATTTGTCAATTTTGAATCCATTAGCATTGTTCGAGCCATTTTCTATGTAATTATCATCCATTATGATAATGCTACTTTGTCTCTGAACCAATCTATGAATCCATGCTCTCGTCCATTGTCATATATCTATCCAAACCTGCTAAGTGTTCTTATGAATCCATCTCTGTCCATACTCTCTAAGACTCTACTGCACACTGTCCATAATGTTGACCCATTTATCACTGTACTATCATGAAGTATTCACTACTATAATTGATTTTACTTATGCTAACTGACTACTTTGGATCTATCTATTCAAACTCTACAAGCTACTCGAAGTATGGTTCTTTAGTCTATCACAACTATTGCATAGACTCCCCCTATCTAATATTCATGTTACCTGGGATTCTTTAAGCCTGATGGCTCAGAACAATTCTTGCTCTGATGTGTATTCATCATCATCTTCATTTGTAGATTCATCATCTCTCTGAGAACTGACTTCTTTCTTTCTATGTTTGGATTCATCTTTCACTACAATGCTTGAAATTACAATCTCTTGAACCTGTTCCTTATTTACCTGTCCTTTTTTTTTTCCAGTTATTTTCCAAACCTTTCTGTATCTGACATCTTTATTTTTCTCTGTAGAATTTTCTTCATCTTGTTTTATTGCCAATATTGCGATCTTTGGGACCTGGTCTTTCTTCAACTGTTCTTCGTGTTTTCTTATCCATACTTTCTTATATCTAATATCGGTGTTCCCTTTCATGGAAGTATCGATCATGCTTCTACAATCACTAGCTATGTGTCCATAGTTATGACATTTGTAACATTCAATGTTATGTGGGGCCACATATGCACTTCTTGCTTGAACATTTCTTTGATAATCCCCACAATCTGCAACCTTATGTCCAAAATTAGTACAATAAAAACAATGACCATACAATAAATTTGCATACCTGGGAGTGAATGATCTTCTTTGTGGTGTAGTCCTTCTGAATTTTTGCCTTGACCGATCATGATCATGATTGAAGCTTATTTGTGGCTTGAACATTAATGGTCTTCTTGAAGATGTATCTTCAATGTTTTTCTTAGATTTTGGTTGACCATGATTCCTTCATTTGAGTACTTCTGCATAACTCTTTCTATTTTCTTCATTCTTCTTTTCTAGCAACCTTGAGTGCTTCTCTTCATTCTCTATAACTGATGTGGATTTTTCTGTGTCTTCAACGTTCTTGTTGAGCTTGACGATTTTACTTCTCAATGTGACAACTTCTTCTTCAATCTTCTTAACCTCTTCTTCTTTCTTCATTATCTGAGACTTCATGACTTCTTTTGTTCTTTTCGCTTCTTCAAGCTGAATTTTTAATGTGATTATTTCTTCTTCAAGTCCTTTCTCTTCTTGACCAAAATCTGCCTCAAGCTGGTTTAGATCATTAGTTCTTTCCTTAAGATGACCTGTCAATATCTTCTCTCTTATTTCTGCTTCTTGATTCTGTGCTTCTATGTTGACTTCCAAATACTTCTTTTGATATTCAAGATTTTCTTCGATCTTTTTGGCTTCTTCTAGCCGAGTTCTTAAGTTCTTGATGACTTGCTGGGATTCTTCAAAAATGTGAACACTTTCCTTTTGTTTCATCAATTCTTTCTTGAGTGACTTGTTTTCTTCTCTTAGTTCATCTAAAGCACTAATCAATTCTCTGGTGATTATGTTCTCTTCATTTTCTGAACGTGTTTGACATGGTGACATAATTCTTCTTGATCTATATCTACATCTTCTTTGGCATTTTTTGAATCCGTGATGGCTGAAGAATATATGTCATGTAAATTATCCCAAAGTTCTTTGGCTGATGAACATTTACCAACCTTTTCTCTTACTGGATTAGGTAATCCTTCCCAAATGAAATCCATTGCTATTTTTTTATTCTTCTTCAATTCCTTCTTGGCTGCAGTCTTTTCCCTTTTTGAACTATCATATCCTGTAACAAATAATAGCCAAATATAATGTCCCTGTGCCTGT
>JASDQU010107482.1:114572-128144 GCA_032191745.1 Picea mariana | reverse complement strand
CAGGGTTTTCTTCTCCCTAACTCTACAACTGCAGGCTCCTCCCTCAGTGGCTCGATGCTCGGCTCTGAGCACTGGTGCTTGGGCGCTGGCTGGTGTGTTGTTGCTGTTTGATCTTGTGTTTTTTTTTTTTTTACTGAGCTGTGTTTGGCCGCTAAAGAAAATCACACGGGCCTCTCTCGTGAGTTCCTCCTTCGTGGCTTGGTACCTGGCACACAAGCTCCCGGTCTCGACTGACTGGTGTTGTGCCATGACTCTGGCTGGATAGCTCTCGGTCTCAACTGACTGGTGTTGTGCTGTGACTACATCTTGCATTGCAGGTGCTTGGCTGATGCGTTGGTGTTTGGTTGTTTCCCAATGCGTGGGGCAAAGAATGACGCGTTGTGCGCACTATGCCCATCGGGTTCTTCACTTGTGATTTGGTGTTGGCGCTTGAGCGAGCTTCTCCTTGGAATTGCTGGTGTTGCATGCTGACCTTTGGTTTGTGTTGATGATGCAGGTACTCGTGCTGATGCGTTGTGTGGTGTTGTGTTGTGTTGGGTTCTTAGATTGAGCTCGCAGACTTGTATTTCCAGGTTTTTTTTTTTGTTTTTGTTTATTAATAACCTATTTTTTTTTGCAGTGCGTGCTTGGTCACGACTGACTGGTGCATTGAACAGAGGCTCAGATTGCAACCCCTTCAAATTCACACTACTCGAGACTACAATCCTTCACGCCTCTAGTATCCGGAGCTGGAGGACGAACGCGTGTTTCTTTTCTCTGTAATGGGAATCACGTCTGGTGAATTGGATTTGAAAGGGTGTGGGTTCAAGTCCAACGAACAGACCAGAATCAATAATATCATTCCCTCCTCACGGGCTCCTCCTCCTCGTTGCTTGGCACTTGGTCACTTTTGTGGGGGTAGGACGCACTGCCCAAGCAAAGTCTCGGCATTCAAATGGCCAAGGCCGCTGGCCTGTCAAGTCTGTTCAATTTTTGTTACAATTGTTGAAGAACGCAGAAAGCAATGCCGAGGTTTAATATTTTTTGTTATGCTTAAACTGATAATCATTATAATTTGTATTCTTTTGATAGGTGAAGGAACTGCTAGGTACATCTGAGTCGATACATAGTGAGGGCACAAATGCTACTCCAATAAATGAAGATCTAATACATAGTGAGGCCACAAATGCTTCTCCAATAGACGCAAATCAAACCTATCAAATCTAACAACTAAAAGATAATGTCTATAATCCTATAGTCTATCATCTAGTAGGAATATATAAATCTAGGAGCCACATAAAGTCACTATTAACAGTGTCAAGAACCAAATCCCTTGAAGAAATGGCTCATCAACATTGTTATTTTTTTTTATTATTATTTATTTATTTTATTTAAGAAGGTTAGCATGTAGCAGTACGTGGTGCAATGGTAAGGCGGTTAACTCCAGATGTGAGTGTTGCATGTTTGATTCCCGTTATTTATTTTATTGCATAGACCAACTATCTATCTATCTATCTATCTATCTATCTATCTATATATATATATATATATTAGATTTTATCAATAATGCAACAAAACATATTTCTTCTATATGTATAACCAGACTCTTTTTTCTTGTCTTTGCCATTTGTAGATTAGGTAGAAGATGAATAGAACAAGGGATGCGTGGGGTCTTGTTTGCCTGCTACAATCACTCTTTTCTTCAGGGTTTCTAGGTAGTTCTCTTTGTGGGGTTTTTGTATCATTTCTGGGCTATCTTTGGCTGTTGAAGGGTTGTAAATATAGGGTTTTAGTGGTTATTTAAATTTATGGGTGGGTACAGTTCCGCTCCTAAGTTGGGTAGGTGGGTAGGTAGGCCCTTAAGGTTCCAGTGCTTCAAACTGAAGCTCTGATACCATGTGTAGGGACCTAAAATTAACAAAGCCTAAAACAATTTCATACAATTAAACATAGATTTTCTTTCAATGCATAAATAATTCATTAATCATCATATAAGCATATAATATTCAGCAGAAATTAAATTATTTCACAGCATAAAAATAAATTACATGATCATCACATAACCCAACAAATTCATAAATAAAAATACCTCTGCCTGATGCTAAATTCCCGCTTATCTTGTTGTCCTCCTTGCTGCTCTGTCCAATTTCTTCATGATGCTCTGACCAAACCCTGCCCAAAACTGACTAACCACCCAGCCATCTAGGAGCAGCCTCTTCAACTCCCTAGCTCCAGGATTCTGTGAGGATTCCTGGCCCCCGGGCCCAAAACTCCCAGCAACCGGGTGCCCCCTGCAACAGTACAGCCAACCTCCAAAACCAAACTCCCAAAACCAGAAAATATGCCAAACAGGAAATACAGTCCTCTCCTCCCAAATAATGCTTCCTCCCAAATTTTCATAATCATCTCCTGTAAGCCTCTGCCCAGTCATATCCCCCTCATTCACTGCCTCCTTCATCATTTAAGGCCACCCACCTTATCCCCCCGTTTACTCCTTATCCCCTGTCATACGTAAAGTCTTATAATGATTAAATTAAATTTATTAAACCCTTTAATGCTTTATCCTAATCATTGAATGTGTTAAGTAATCAGTTATTTAATTAATCAACATTTATTAAACAATAATTAATTAATTAATTAATTAATTAATATTATTAATAGTTAATCATTACTTAACTAATACACATTAAGACAGTTAATTATTTAATTAACTATATTTAATAAACTCTATGTAACTATTTAACTGAGGTTGTTACATTCTCGGAGAACTATCCCGGAAATGTGATTGGTGGCATTGTAACAGTCCCTGCACAACGAGGGTTGTATGATGTTGGTAGGTGTCCTTGGGAATGACTTTATGACACCAAGGGAAAATGCTAGCTCCTCTCCTGGATACACAGTCCCACTTTCCAGCAACAATAAGGATACTTGATGGCAACATACAATTTTCCTCACTGAGAAAATCCAATTCAGGAAGTTGTTCTCCGATGCGTTGAACCTGAGTTAGATTGCCATGACTGGTGCATACAACCAGTAGGGTACCCCACACAGGGAAAATGGGTTCTGCTGGCCTTTCTTGAAAAGCTCTCTGCCTCAACCAAGAACCCAACACGACAACACAGATCATCCTCACAAGCAGTGTTCCAATCTTGGTGTAATCTGATAGTGTCGACTCACACTCAAGTATTTTATTCCCTTCGAATACCCCAACCTGCATGGCTGAGTGTAGAAAGAACAACATCTAGGTAAGGTGGTCGGGTAAAATGGTAATGATGTGATTTTTTGCAAGTGCGAGCATTGCTCTTCATCCATTCATTCCATGATATGAATCATTGATGTCGAGGAGACTTCGTTTATCAGAGATATAATCTCTCAACCTATGGTAGGCCAGCTCTATGGATCACCACTTAGAATGCATGACCAAGAGAGAATTTCTTGTAGCACGTGGCCTTTGGAACCATTTCTAGAAACGTCTCCAAGGATTTCTTTATAAATATGTTTTAGAACTTCTAAGCAAGTGGTGGTTGGGAGAACACTCACAATGGTTAGAGAATAGGTGGGACATGGTCATGTATCAAATGACAGAAGAATTTGTGGATTCAAAAGTATACCCAATTGTGCATACCCGGCTATCAAGCATTCAAGAAGCCACTTTTCTAAAGTAATTAATCAAGTGTTGGGAAACATCTATTCCCATACTGACAAAACATTTCTACCATGAACTCCCCTCAACGCATCACATTGTTTGATTCCATTGTTACTAGGAAGCTTGTGGATTACCCTGCCAATTTTCGGCACTTCTAAAGGCCACCTGCATGCATAACACATTTGGTGGTCACAAGGTTGGGTTCTATAGGAACCCAACTCACCTATTCGAATGCGCAGGTGAGTTCTCTGAAAAGTTAAAATATCTTTCAACCATGCAAAGCCCTCTCCCCAACACTCAATTTACATTAGGAAGACGAAAACAAAACTGGTTAAAGTTTTTGAAAAAGGGGACAACCAATTCAGAAATGAAGGGTCAATACTACCAGTTTCTTAATCACAAATCGTTTCAAGTTATCAACAACTCAAAACCACTGGTGAGGGACTAACCCAGAAAATAATGTCCCCTTTCTACGCTGAAGAGCATCAAGTGGGACTCTCAAAGATGTCCCAAAATTGATCCTAAATGATAAGAAGTTATACAATGAAATCCTTTCGAAGAGCTCCCATTCATTGTAGTTGTTAAGTTTCATTCATCAATCCTTTCAAAGAGCTCCCATTCGTTGAAGTTGTTAAGTTTCATTCATCAAGGTAAGTACGCTAAGAAAAAACCTAAACAATGGTAGAAGGAAAACACATTCTGATTACAATATATAAAGAAACAAATTTTAATTAATGGAATACAAGGGTTACAACAAGACAATGACATGAGCTTCCAATGATAAGAAAATAAAAATGAAAAGTAACAATACTAGAAGATCTTTGTCCCTTATTACACATATGTCAATAACTCGAAAATTCGCTATCAGGTTTCTTTAATTACATTTACCCAACAAAACTATAAAAACATATAATCCATTTTTATTACAAATCTAATTGCAAATGAGAATATTGTCACCAAGTGAAGAAGGACTTGGAGATGTTCTTTGGTGACTGGGGCTCCTTCTGACCTTCCTCTTGATAACCATAGAGACTTCACCGGTACCTCCTATCCAACACTAGGGGTACTCTTATCCTCCCTTACACCCCCCAAGCCACAAAGGGTCCATGCACACAAAACCAGAAAATACTCGAGCTCCTAGCTCGCCTCGCAAGGTAGAGCTACCTCTCTCTCTCTCGAGATGGGTATCCCAACTCTCACAAGTAAAACTAGTTAGAATTTTTGCAGCATAACCTTACTCATACTAGTGATCCCTATTCCCCCCCTCAACCATTTCTTTTATAGAATTTTTCTGAGTGACCGCTTTCCATTTGCACATTGATTTTTTTAGTTTTTTTTTAATTAATTAGAAATTACTCCCCCCATACACTTGTCACTCATTCCCTCAGTTGCACCAATAAATCCACCATTTAATTTAATTAAATGTAAAATTCCCTCACCCATCCTAAAAGATCTCCTAAAATCACTCCCAGTGTCCCTTTATTACCTTTATTTCCCATTTATGATTGACGCCTTTCTAAAACGAAGTTGAGTTAAAGTAGGAATGTTCTCTAGTTAGACTAGACTTAGATACCTCTCTATGATTACACATTCTTGTTCACTTTATTCATTTCTTATTTTAATTTCTAATTTTGGTATTTACTTGCACAAGTGTATTAATCACTCCTTAGGATTTTTTATTTTTATTTTCATTGATTCTTAATTTGATTTATTTCATCCCCTCGTCATTTAATTTAAGATTTTAGTTTTTAGTCTTCACACTCACTTAGACTTAGGTTTAGTTAAATCTTTATTTGCAAACTCCTAGACCCTCAGAGATTATGCTTAATAAATTAATTGTTTAGTTAATAAATTAATCAGTTAATTAATTTGGCAGTTGCTTAAGATCTAAGGTTTAACATTTGCTCAAGTTTTCTAGGCCACTTAGATTCATGGACTCATATTTTTTTTATACTGTGAAGTGTCCTTCAAGACGCACTTCGTGCTCCAAGGGTGTCACTCGCCTTTGATTAAAATTTTTATTACATGACATGTCCTTCAAGATGCACTACGTGATCCAAGGGTGCCACTCACCTTTGACTGGTTTTGGTAGTTGTCCAACCCTTGAATTCAATACTCCATTTAGGTGACCTTATGAGAGACTAAGGGTCTCTGAGAAATAAGGGCCCTTCCTTATTTCTTCCCCTTAAAATCTTCGTGAGTGACTATCCTAGTCTTCCCTCATGACATCGTGGATCTCTCAAACTAGGTAATTTTTAACCTACAATTCGAGCCACGACAAGAGTGCTAGTTGGTTGTGACAGGGTTGCTGCCACACCTCTCTCTCAATATCTAGTTTTTGTGCATGGCTCCTTTACTCCCTATGTGAGTCTGATTAGAAAGAAATTGTCATCCTGCATCCATCAACGAAACATTGTCAATGATTCATAAACAACATCATAATATACCTGATCATATGTCACATAGTCATAAATAAAAATACCCAAACCAATACAGTCCACTCCCTGACTCGATTCATAGTTCAAGGAGGTCCATTGATGTCAGTGGAATCCTCAATATGTCAAGTGTCCTGGTGTCCTGCACACTTAGGGGTAACTCATCAACAGAATCTATCAATACATACATATCAAATAACATAACATGATAATCCATCAACATCATTATAAGAATCCATAAGAGAACATACAACCATATGCTAAAACCAGATGACTTGCATGCAAGTGTCCTCAAGAATAAGTCAATAAAATGTGCTCGCCAGAGAGATACGTTACAAACAACAAAGATTGAATCCATTACAACAATGTACTTGTTAAAATCTCAATAGATCACTTCTAGGAATTAAACCTAGGCGGAGAGGATAACAATCATTCCTCTCAACCACCCAAACTAATCCCAATTAACAAGATAAATTATATCTTATTTTTACTTACATCATATTATATAACTATCGAAACCTTACAACATATATTTATTGGAGCATTCTCATATGAAAACATAGCTATTATGTATTAAAAGTTCAAAATTCCTAATTCAAATAAAAACAATACTAGATTTTAAAAAAGAAATTCAAGAACACATTCAAAGGGTAAACTCTATTTTATATCATTAAGTCAATTCAATACATTGCAATTTGAAATGAAAATATGACTTGTGTCCCATTTCATTTTATTTTGGACATACACTTTAGCTTAGGATTATGCAATGGTTTTTTCTTTGGTTCTTGCATGTTTTTTTTCACGGTATATGTTGTGCAACATAGGATTAGTGGTATATCATTAATAATTTGAATTAACATAGTTTGTGGAGATGCATTTAGGGAACCATGATACATTTTGGCATAATTTATCTATGTAGTGTTTCTCTACCTAAATAGTCACATATTCAAGTTTTGACCATTCCGTTGCATTYGTCACATTGAAAKAAACAAAGTAGGGTGCAAAGTTTCATGGCATTCTAGGTCCATGTGTTATGATTACAGGAAAAGTAAAGGCATTCCTTTGGTTTATTATTTAGTCAAATGTTTTATTATTATTGGAAAGAAAGTTTTAGTATTTATGTTCTATGTTGATACTGAAATATTTTGTTCTCTAATAAGCTAATCACATGATGTTTACTTAGGTGTACAAGTGATTGAATGGTATATTAAATTTTATTATATGATTGAGTAATACTTGAGTAAAATGATCATATGTAATTTTTGTTAATATTATGTGATTGCTTATAGATATAGTGTTAAAAATTTGATGGTTGAATGATATGTCACATAGCCTTCATTTAATTCTCTAATTATGAAGATTAGTTCTTAATCGTCCATATACTTATGTATGTAGAATACATTTGATTAGAGGTTAAGTTCAAGTAATTTGTTTTTTTGGGGTCATATTAATTAAGGTTCTTTTGGTGATGGTTAATAATGTCACATATTTTAACACTTACTTAGCATGGAGAAAGAAATACCAACTGTAAATACCCCCGTCGTTGTGACAACATGCGATGCATAACAAGTGCAATTTTTTTTAAAGCAAGAAGGTAACCACGACAACAATCAATCAACGCAACTCGATGACGAACACAATTCATGCAATTCAGGCAACATAAACTTAATGACCCAACATACTAGAACATCATGCAACTGGATGCAACATACAAAAAACAGTTAGACAAAATAAAAATGACCACCTTCCTGTCCTACCTTGCAAGGTTAGGACCTCTAGGACACATAAGAAACACTCAAGCCTAGGTTACCATCGATTTTGACCATTTAAGGTCTCAAGGATGGCGACTGTTCTAAGAAACAAGGAGGTGTCTACATCCTGCCCGACACACACAAGATCACACCTACTAAGCTAAAAGACAACATTAATCAATCCAAACATAACAACTTCAACGACCAGGAACTAGAACCTTCCCGGGGAGCGAGAGACAATCACAATAAATATTACAAAAAAANCCATAAATACAACAACATAATCCCCATCGAGAGGCGCATGACCGTAAGCCAGGTTCCATATGAGCTTATCGATCAATGCACGCCATGACCCAATCACAAGGCATCATGTCGCCACATTGCGACAAGGTGCTAGGAACCCATGCGCAAACAAAATAATTCTAAACCTTCAACCCACCATAAAATCCAACGAGCCTGAAATCTAACTTGTACTGTCATACATTAGATGATGCCATTAGACGAAGGTTCTCTAAACAATAACGTAAAAAGAATGTAGGGTGAATATATTCGATACAATTAAGTTGGCACAATGACTAGAAGTAAATAATTAGCAATTCATCATCATAAGGACTCATTCACATCATAAGTAATCACTCTCCATCTAAAAGTGAAAGCATCTAACCATCTTTAAGTAAGATATACTTTCCATTCAAGGGTTTATTATTCCAGTAACTCATCTATAAATTTTACTTCTCGTGTTCTAAATTCTTACAAGGAAATCAAATCTTAAAATGCAAGGAGTAAAAAGAAGGGGGCCACACATCGGACACCCTTACTCAATGTCATGCAAGGTGCAATATTTATTGACTAATTCACGACAAAACATAAAAATTGTTTAAACAATATTTATATAATTAACCATCAACCCATCATTAGATAAATATCATAAGATCACGACCATCATTGAATCATCACCTTTCAAAACACTTATATCCTAACATCCAAATTAATTTATACTAATGCTCTAGAATGACATTAACAAAGTTGTTTTTCTCCCAGCCCATACATTTTAATTTAAAACTGTAATTATGATTACCCATTAATATAAATAACTATTTTCAATATCCTATAAATTATTTATCAACATGTTTTACACATAAATACTGATGGTCGATGACCCATGGGCGTTTAATTATCACTTGGTCATGGGTGGTGAATTATCACCTTGAAAGTACAATCCTGATTTTTGCGATCATGGGTAGCATAACCATATAATTATAAAAGTTAAAGTATGTTTTTGGAATGCGAGTCTTGTACTTCAGTGTATTTAGGAAATTGGCATTTCATCTATAGGGCATATAAAAAATTAGTAGAGAAACCTCCCATGATCTAATGCTATCTTCTGTAAGGGGCATGTTGGAAACCTTTTCAAGGAGTTGTCCTTTCGAGTCCTTCCACTTTTTCAGTGAATCATCGTAGGTTCATTCCACTAGAATTGTATTTTATTGAATCCAGACTCCCTAGTATAATATTTGCAGCAATACAGTAAATAGAAATTAGATTCCAAAACAAATTCTAAGGAACAAATTCCTTTGAATCATAGAACATCTTAAACCACTAACAAACCAAGTCTACTGATTTCAGGGTTTATCGTATAACTCTTCAGGTAGGCGCATCATCCTTTATTATTACCACTGAAAAGCGAACGGAAATATTCCTTCCAAGTATTTAGTAAATAATTTGGAAATTTTGGAAAGCAAAAAAACCAGAAACTTGGACAAGCTATGAAAAGACTCTGGGTCTATTAGTATTGTAGAAATTTAAAACTCAGTACTACACCATGTCCTCTATTTTTCAACACATCTACAGTGTCTACTATGCCATTCTTAGTTACAGAGAGTCATGTCGTAGATCTTGTGCTGCCATACAGTTCTCCCATGCAGTTTTATTTTATTGTAGGATTACAATGTTGCGAGAGAAGTTGTTGTAAACGTTGGCTGAATTTTCTCAGACCCGACATCAATCGGGAAAAATTGAGTTTTGTAACGAACCCAACAGGAAGAAAAAAATTTCAGGGAAAAAAATGAAACACAATCCCACAATTCGAATCACAACACAAACAAAGATCAAAACAGGCAAGGTTGGGGTCCTGAGCAAGAAGCAAAGGAACTAGATTGCTAATTACCATAGATTGTACATCAATTTGTTGTCAACGACTTCAACCAGTTGTTCCAAGAAAGAGAAGATAAAAGGTTAACGTTGATATCAACGAGGAATCCTATGAGGTTAAGGCACTCTGATAACAAGAATCCTGTCACTTATGTAGCTTAAGGTAAAATTTTTAGCCGAGTAGGGCCAAAGATTGGTTTCTAGGGGAGGCAGTGAGATTTCCACATCAATAAATCATAAAGTATTAAAGGTTGTGCATGCCTTGAATCTTCAGGAAATAGTGAATGTATTAGGTGTTGAAGATGAATGACGAACCTAGTTACCATAGAATTGGTGGAGGGCACTATCTAGTTTCTTTAAAAAAAAACTAAAACATTGAGAAACAAGTAATCTGACATTTTTTGAAGCAAACAACCTTTTTTGGATTTACCAACTATGGTGCAGGAATATCATATCATAAACATCAATCAATATTCATATAAATGTAATTAGAACCAATATTGAAGGAATTTACACACGTGTACTGTCACCGAAGGCATATAGCTTGAGTCATTGTCCCACGTGTGTGCTCCATCCAGCTCCCGCTTGTCAACCGATAAGACTTCACTGGTACCTCCCAGCCAAAACTAGGGGTAATCGTCTTCCCCCTGAGCCCCCCGAGTCGCAAAGGGGCCACACACACATTACTAGAAAATGCTATCTCCTAGCTCGCCTCACAAGGTCGAGCGACCACTCGTTATCCGAGCTGGGTATCCCAACTCCCACAAGAGAAATTTAGTCAAGATAGAATTCTGACAGCTTAACCTTACACAAACTAGACATGATCCATAATCCTCCCATGCCATCCTTTTTATAGAGTTTTCAATTGATTAGTTTCCCAAACCCTCATTAGATTCCTTTTTCATTTATTTAATTAGGAAAAACCTCCCCCATACACATGTCGCCCGATCCCCTAGTTGCACTAGAAAATTAATTTATTAATTAATTAAATTTTTCTATTTCCCTCACCCACCTAAAAGTGTTCCTAAAAATGTTCCTCGGTGTCCCATTATTCCCTTACAATTCTTAAATGACTTACACCTTACTTAAATCCTAGATGAGTTCATAAATAGAAATTTCCAAGGCTAGATTCCTTACTAAGTTAGACATTCCCCTTTTCCTTTAAGTTTCCCCTTTTCTTTAAGTTTCCCTTTTTCTTTAAGATTCCCCCTTTTTAACTAAGTTCATAATTATCGAGTTTAGACAAACAACCATTTACCCCCTTTTAATAAATAAACCTTCATTAAATTTTTTACTTTAATTAATAAAGCTTGAATTTTCTTTACCCCCTTCTTGTTATATGTCTAATTATTATTTTTTTTGTTCAGAGGTTCTACTTAGACCTAGGTTTTAAATTCATTAGGCTTGGCGACAATTCTTAAAGGAAAATTTGTTATTAAACTTTACTCATCACATCATTCATTGTTATTAAAATTTGTTATTAAACTTTAAAGGCATAGTTTTCTAGGCACTATGTTTATTAACTTACCATAGTTAAAATCTTGACATGTCCTTCAGGACACATTATGTGCTCCAAGGGTGCCACTCACCTCTTGACTAAATTTCATAGACATCAAACCCCTAGAGTCAATGCTTCGTTAGGTGATCTTGAAGGAGACTAAGGGCCTCTAAGGATTAAGGACCCTGCCTTATTGTGCTCCCCTTAGAATAATTCTGAACGACTGTCACAGTCTTCCCTCATGACATTGTGGTTCTTCTCAAACTATGTAATCATTAACATACAGTTTGAGCCACTTCGGGAGTGCTAGTATGATGTTGCAGGCCTCCTGCCACACCTCTCCCTCAATGCCTCTAGTTTTTGTGCATGACCCATTTACTCCGGATGTGAGTCAGTTTGGAAAGTTATCGTCAGCCTGCATCCATCAATGAAAGATGTCAGTGATAACAATCAACATCATAATATCTAATCATATGTACATATGTCACATCAACAACATTCAAACCCTAACAGTCCACTCCCTGACTCGATCCGGAGTCCAAGGAATTTCATCAATGCTTCAGCATCCTCTAACATCCAAAGTCATGCACACTCAGGAGAACCCAGTCAATAGCACCTGTCGATGTAAATACAACAAAAATAACATATCATCAAATCCACAATATCTCATAATCATAATCAAAACATCCAATAGTATAATGACCCAGTTCAATTGCACACAAGTGTCCTCAAAGAATAAGTCTGCTCAGTGCGCGCAAGAAATGGATGTTACACCAACAATTATATATGCATTAAATATAACCAATAATGAGAGGAGAATAAAAAAATGAAGATAGGGAAGAGAAAAGGGAAAAGCGTGAACGAAGTACAAAGCATAAAATAAGAATAAGTATGGGAGAAGTAGAAGAAGAGGAAGAATAATAAGGGGAGAAATAGGAATAGTAAGGATGGGATAAATAAGAAGAAGAATAAGGGGAAGATGAGTAGGAGGAGTAAGAGGATGAGGGTGATAAAATGAATAATAAGAGGAAGGAGGGGAAGAGGAGGAGAAGGATGAAGAGGGTGAGGGGGATAATAAGAAGAATAATAGGAATACGGAGGGGGAAAACAGGAGGAGCAGGAGGAGGGGGGAAAAGTAGAAGATGAGGATGAAGAGGAAGAAAGAGAAGATGAAGAAAAAGAGGAAAAGGAGGAGGACGAATAAGAGTAGTCAAAGTAAAAGTAAGAGGGAGAGGGCAATAATGTTTTATTTATATTTTGTTAAATTTATTCTTCATATTTCTACATTTTTACATTCAAAACCCTATGCATGATAAATATGCCTCTACATCTCAAACCAGATCCATAAAACCCACAAATATATAATAGGTTGTTCATTATTTAGAAACATGAAGAAAATTTAGGGAAATAAATTCCATAACACAAAAACAAAAACAAAAAAAATGAGGGAAATGAAGAGATTCTTACCTTTGATCCATTGGAGGGACACACAAAAGTTTGTTGGACTCAAATTATCCTAAGGAATTTGACAAGATTATTTGCACAATTTCTAGATAGCTCTCTAACATAAGAAAAAGTTGAATCTAGCCAAGAAAGTGTAAAAGTCACTTTATTCCAAAAATGCAAGAGCATAAGGATGCAAAAGAAATGTGTGAATCCATTATGCATTTTATTTTGCATCCTCCTTGCACTACTATTGGTTCATCTTCATAAATTATTGTATCATCCTTCTATTTCCATGGGTATACTCCCATTTTCAACTGCACATACCTAAGGAAAGGGCCCATTTATACCTTTATACCTTTGGGATAATAAGTCCTCTGGTTTATAGTCTAGTTGCCAATGCTAGTTTGTATGGTTTTAATTCCTAAGTATTAAATGCAATATGAATATTCACAAATTTAATTCTAATCTAAATGGTCCTAGCTAGGAACTAAGAATGATAATAAATATAGAACTAAAATAAATGAATGAAAATAATCATAGAAATCAATTTGTTGTTTAATTCATTGCAGATTTCTTAGATAACCAATAGGAAACCAAGGTAAACCTATAATTTGATTGAAAATTACAACTTTATATCCATATATTAACATCGTTAAATAACCCAAT
>JASDQU010107482.1:99919-113771 GCA_032191745.1 Picea mariana | reverse complement strand
TATATATATTCATTTTCAGAAGTGTGGAGGAAAATAATATAGACGGCATTGATAATGTTTTCGATGAACATTGGTTGCACTTATAATGTTTTGATTTTATACTAATTGCCTTTAGGGACTAAATCTTGTCAAAATTTGGTACCTGGTCATATGAGTTTTGTAGTGGAGTATAATCAAAATTTGCGGCATACTTTTTCCATTTAGCCCGTGGTTTACGGCGTGAAAATAGTGAAATTTTTTTTTTTAAATAATATAAGGTTACACTCTGATTAACAGAGTGATCAGAGTGATTATAAATTATAATATAAACTTAAGTTTACACGTTAAATTCAAGTTTATATGTGTGGATTTATAGTGTTTATAAGAGGTTCTAGGTTTAAATCTAGAGAAGCGTAGAATATGTATACTTTTATAGACTTTACAATATGCAGATTTATAATTTCGTTGTAAACTTTACAGTATGAAGATTTATAATTTCGAAATAGAATTTTATAAGTCGATCATTAGATCATTAGAGTGAGAAGTATAMTTTTCACTTTGACGTATTGAGGACACATTAATTCCTGATAAATGGATTTAGGTCACAAATATTATATCAGAATGCTTGAATTCTCTGTATTGACATTAACAAAAGGTAACATAAAGTCATCCTGTGCTTGTTTTACAGTGTTCCGAATGGATTTTGATTAAAGATGCCAAATAAAAAATGGAAACCATGCCATACACAAACCATGTCATACACAAACAAATGTAACTATACGCAAACGCAAACCATTCGGAATGCCATCCGCAAACCATAACATAACATACGCAAACCATAATTTACGCGAACGTAAAATACCTTTCCCCGACGCTCGAAATTTCTCCATGACCGCTGCGTCCTAGGCGCCCACGACACCTCGGCACCCACTGCTACCACGACCTCGGCGACCACTGCTACCACGACCTCGGCGACCACTGCTACCAAATTTTTTTTCCAAACATTGCACAACCGATGCGTCGCAAATATATAAAAACTCTTTCGGCCGAACAATAGTTTGGCCGAAAGATAGTTCGGCCGAACTATATTTCGGCCGAACTCTTTTTTGGCCAAACTATTTTTCGGCCGAACTATCTTTCGACCGAAAACTTATTGCTGGAAAGAAAATATCCGGCCGAGCAAATTTCTACACGCAAATCGAGGGCCCGGTTATGGCTCCGTTCGATTTGACGTTTATGTTTTCGGCTGAACAATAGTTCAGCCGAAAATAATATCTTTCGGTCGAAAAATATATTTAGTTCGTCCGAAAATTTGTTTTTCGAAATTTTGGAGACCAGATTGTCACGGAAGTGTAACGCACCTTCGTGATTCCACCTGAGATGATTTTACACAATTTGTTTTCGAAAAGGACAATGCACTCTCTCTTATGGAGATGAAACATTCTACGTGGCATATTCGTTCTTTGATAAGCTCAAATTTTAATTTTATGCTTCACATTTTGAGACGATCAATATCATAAATGGAAGCGTTCAAATCAATGATCTAATTGATGTCATGAATCCTCTTATGATGCGTTCCGCGTTGATATATCCATTTTGTCAAAGTCATAGTTTGCATCCTAATTTTTATGACGGGATCTTAGAATGGCTTGAAGGTTCATACATAAAAAATCTTCACAATGAAGATAAAGTTGTGCTTTCCTTAATTATACCTAAATATCTTGGAAGTAAGCATGACATGATTTTTTTTTATCCTCCATGTGAAGAAATTATTGAACACTTAGAGAATTGTCAGAAGGATGGGGCACTTCAGCCTTGGCTGATGGTTATGTTAGGTCTCCATAATATTAACAAGTTTTCCAAAAGCACTTACACTCATCCATGCCATTATGACCCTTATCACGATAAGATTGTAGAATGGTTGGAATATTCATACATCAAGAAATTTCAAGGGAATGGTAAGATGATACTTGCTTTGTTTTTAAATGATGATTATGAAGGTAAGTATGATATATTTCTGTCATTTTTTGATATACTACCATTCTTTTTAGCAATATTTGATGTTGTTTCCATTACAGGATTGGAGTTACTCCAATGGCAATATTGGAAGCATGACTTCACGTAGTATTGTGATTTGTTTAGTAGTTAGAGTAGGTTTTCATTTAGTTTTATTCCTCATTGTTTCTCTTTGTAATAATGTAGTCATGAGCACATGTGGGTGCACCGAGAGAAAAATAATATGACTGTTGTCAGGGAATTCTGCTTGATCCTTCTCTCTTTGCTTTTCGTTGAATATTTCTTTTCAAAGCTACAGTATTATTATGCAAATTTTAAATGGAAAGTAAAGAGATACATAAATCAGAACTGTAAATTCAACCCTGACCCAAGGTACCATGAGTAGGAATGCATTCACATCAATGAGGATTTTTCTATGTTCTTTTAGTCTCCCAAGAGATATTTTGCGTGATGTTTTCAGACCCATATTTTGTACATATTTTTTTGTTTTGATTTATTTTTATTTTCTGATTTTGGTTCTTTTCTTTTGTTTTCATTGCTTTCTAGTTAAACTTATGTCTGCGTCACCTTCTAGTTCATGGAAGGGAGCTATAATGCATCATTATGAAGAAACTGTTAAGGTCCTCTCAAGAGAATCGATGCCGTGAATTGTTGAAACACAGACTAGGTAAAGAAATTTTTTATTTATAACAGATTTCCTGGTCTCACTTTATAATCATGAGCATTCACGATCATCTTTAAGCTTTCTACGCTGTCCCATATTTTAAATAAAGCGACTCAAGTATGCCTTCCTGTCCTTGAAAAATTGGTTTCATCTAGAAACTAACTTCAGATCATAATGAAGGGAATGACTAAAAAATAACAAGTGTTCTAAAGACTGGAATTTTCAGCATCACCCCACTCTTCCAAATATTTTTAAAATTATATCAAATTGTAAACAATTTCTCAAGAGTTGTGAGAAGTGTTTGTAAACCCGTTGGGATACTGAACAGGTCTGCTGGAAGAAGGTAAATGCATGCATGATGCCAAGACAACTTTGCTAGGGTACTAAACAGGCCCACTGGCAGTGAAGCAATGTCAGGTTAAAGAAAATTCTCAGGTATAAATTTTAATATTGGTCATAAGCATCCTTCATTTTGAATTGAATTTTCTTGGATAGGGTAGAGGTGTCAGAGTGGGTTAATTGACATCCCTGCCGAGGCTATGGATGCCTACTGGCAGCAGTGGCCTTGTCAATAGTATCAGAGCCATTGACTTGAACATCGCTGCTCTCATTTTTAAAATTTGTCACCGGATTTCATTTTAACAGGAAGATATCTGAAGCTGGACTGTGTAATGATCCTTGGAATGCGTGATGTCCTTCAAATGTATTTGATCTATAATCATTCTAATAATTCCTAACATGAACTCATCAGTGACGCAGAGATATTTTCTTCTCCCAGTAAGTTGTCATTGTTGGTAGCCCTACATGATTTTTGTCTTTTTTTTTTTTTTGACAAACAAACAATTACTATAGCTACCTATGCTTTGTCATGAAAATATTTGAAGGTGACTTTTAGATTATGGAAATAATGTTTTGATTATTCCTATTATTTTTTTATTTTTGCATTTTTATACTTCATTCATGACTGAAAGCATGAATGAAGTATTAAAACTTCAAAATCATATTTTAATTTAAAAAAGAAATAAGGCTTGGTCTTGAAAGGTTTAATATGTTTTAACCCCTTCTACAAAATGCTTTTTTCTTTGAAATCATAAAATAAACACTTGTTTTAGGATTTTCCTTGGATTGAAAGTCATACCTTGGATAATTTTTATGCCAAGAATTAATTGACAAAGATACTTTAGGTGTGCTTCATTTAAGATTCATGGTAAGTCAACTTTGGTTTTAAATCTCGATATGCTTTTGGCTTGTAAAGAACATCCTCTCCTAACCTTAGCGGCTTGACTTCACCCTTTACATTTGATGAGATTTAAACATAACTCAGTCGTACCCCGTACTCTGTGTGAAGTAGCATTATGAATCCATAGATCCATTTTTACAAGATAAGGTTTTCAATCGCTCGGTCCTCAGGGCATCCATTACCTTAAAACGCCCAATTTTCATGGCTTGGAATCCCTTGTGCTCACATTCTGGACGCACTAGGGTGACTACTAGCTTACTCCTTTGTTTTAGGCTGGTGTTTTTCTCTATTACTGATCCCCCTTATACTCACAATGAGTTCTGGTCGCCTTTGTGTCTGTCTGTCCAATCCCGTTTTGCATGCCAGAGACACGTTTTTACGGGAGCGTTTCTGAGCCAACAGTGATGAATTAGATCAAACCCTTGAAAACCCAAAACTGAAATGAGCCCTTTTACCTTCATGGAAGGCAGTTTCTCCAGAAACTAGATCATTGCAGAGATATGTCTCACATTTTGGAGGTAAGTTTCTCCATTTTTTTGTTCCGGTTGAGGAAAACGCTTTTTATTTATTTTTATTTTGCTACAACAATTCCTGTAGAAACCCCTATGGTGGAAAAACCATTGATATAGAAGTCTCTCGGGCTCTCAAATGTCAGGCCCGATCTTTTGTATGAAAACACTCACGCAAGGGCATTGCCTGAACAACCTTTATCTAAGGAACAATGTGCTAGTCCTGGGGTTTTTTAAGATCCTGAGTATGAACATTTGGTCTACCCGAATCCCTTTATCAAACTCAACCAAAAACCCACAGTGGATAGTGGAAGCATTTTGACGCACAGTATTATGTCTCTTCAATCAACTGTTCCAGATCCATGGTGTGAGGTGTGTTTATTTTGGATAGACAAGTATTACACATATGTCCCCTCCCTTCAAGCGAAGATCAAGACCCTCACATCTTAGATTGACTCATTAATGGTTGAAAACCATAGACTCAATTTCAGTGCACAAAGGCAAGGGAAATGCCTGAAGAGAATTTGAAATATAATAATAAAAAATGTTGAGTGTGTCAAAGCTATGATTAACTCTGAAGTCTTATAATTCGAATTTAGCATTCAGTTGAAAGGTAAGATTTGTTTTTTTTATCTTAGTTATTCTTTTATTGTTATTTTCTAATTAATATGGATTAATTTAGATTTCTGTTGGTAACAATAAGATTGGCAGATTCTGTAGCCAAGTCAAATTTCTCATATAGAAATTTAGAATATGTTAGTTAAATTAATATCTAAATTTCTTTATTTTCGTTTTTCCTTTCAGGATATTGGGCAGCTTGTGGAGACATAATGATCTGGAGCATTTCTGGGGTCATTAGCCATTTTTTTTTTGGATCATTTTGTAAACAGAAACAAACTCTTTTAATCTTAAGAGATACAGTTTGATATTGAGAGGTTTTATTGCCCTCTATTTTTGTAATTAGCAAATCATCCTAGGATTTGATTCTATCTTAGAATATAGGATGGTTAGTTTTCCTAAACTCTTTAAATACTACAACTTTTTGTAATGAAACCATCCTGGCCTGGGGCAGAAGATGGATGTTTGATTTACAGACTTTAATGGAACAACAATACACATTTCGGCTTTAGCTTCTTATGGATGGTGTCTTCATTTATGTTTTGTTTATCCTGAAATGATAATAGGCTTTGATAGCTTTAGTCTTCATGATTTATTATGTTTTGGGATAATTCCTTTATAAATGTTGTCCATAAATAATGCTTCAGATATTAATCGTGTGATCATCTATTCAGCTTCAATTACAAGATTTCTCCTTAATTTTCGTTGAAAGATTAAATGCAAGGATATTTGCTAACAAATTTTTCTTAATGTGATTACTTGCAATCATGAGATCACAGTAACTATTGATATCATTCTTTCTGTTATTAAAATTCAACTACCAACATAATTTTTCTGCATTTATACAGAACAGACTGAAGGTTCATTGCAGGTTTCTCTCCTGGACAAGGTGGTTAAATGTTTTCTGATCGCATAGATGTTTGGATGCATATCATTAGCTCGCTAACAGGTTAACTCAATTTCATGTTTTCTACTATTTGTTTATCACTGAAATTTGAACGTAAAGTTTGGATTTTGACTATCCATACGTTTTCGTTTCATAACATTTTCTTTCATTAGTTTAAGACTTATAAAGGAAAAATCAAAAATGTTTTATGTGCTTTATTTATTTTCTTCTTCAAAGAAGTCATTTTCACATTGAGTTTAGTAAGTTTAGATTAAAACTTGCAACTTGTAAATAATGTATATAAATGAGAGTTATCTATCTTTTGCTTAAATACCCCTATTACAATCACATTAGAGCATATGTACACACACACACACACACACACACACACACACACACACACACACACACACACACACACACACACACACATATAGTATTTAGTAATTAGTTATTTATTTCTTTTATTTTATTTGTTTCTTTTAGGATTCTTAGATTGGCCAACGGAGCCATTAAACTCGTCAGAATGATTTATACAAAATGACTTGGGTTACTTGAACAACCCCGGACCGGACTCATTCTTCCAATTGATGGACGATCATTTTCGTTCGTCAACACAACTACAATAGTCAATCAACACAACTTGATGATGAACACAATGCACACAATTCAAGAAAAATAAAACTTAATGAACCAACATACTAGCACATCATGAAGTTGGATGCAACATACAAAAATCAATTAGACAAATTAAAAATGACTACCCGCACATCCTACCCTGGAAGGATAGGACCTCTAGGACACATCAACAATGCTCAAGCTTAGGTTCTCATCGATTTTTACCATTTAAGGTCTCAAGGATGGCGACTGTTCAGAGGAATAAGGAGGTGTCTACATCCCTCCATACACATGCAAGATCATGCCTACTAAGATAAAAGACAACATCAATCAATCCAAACACAACAACTTCAACGACTAGTAACTAGAACCTTCCCGGTGAGTGAGAGACAATCACAATAAATGTTACAAAAACAAGTACAACCCTAAATACAACAACATCATCTCCATCAGGAGGTGCATGACCCTAAGCCAAGTTCCATATGCTCTTATCGATCAATGCGCACCATGAACCAATCATAGGGCATCATGTCGCCACATTGCGACAAGGCGCTAGGAACCCATGTGCAAACAAAATAATTCTAAACCTTCAACCCAACATAAAATCAATTGAGCCTGAAATCCAACTTGTACTCTCATACATTATACGACGTCGTTAGACGAAGGTTCTCTAAACAATAAAGAAAAAGGAATGCATGGTGACTATATTCGATAAAATTAAGTTGGCGCAACGATTAGAAGTAAATGATTAGCAATTCATCATTATAAGGACTCATTCACAACATAAGTAATCACTCACCATCTAAAAGTAAAAACATCTAACCATCTTTAAGAAACATATACTTTCCATTCAAGGGTTTATTATAACAGTAACTCATCTATAAATTTTACTTCTCAGGCTCTAAAGTCCTACAAGGAAATCAACTCTTAAAATGAAAGGAGTAAAAAGAAGGGGGCCACACATCGGACACCCTTACTCAATGTCATGCAAGGTGCAATATTTATTGACTAATTCATGAGAAAACATAAAAATTACTTCAACAATATTTAGATAATTAACCATCAACCTATCATTAGATAAATATCATAAGATCACGACCATCATTGAATCATCACCTTTCAAAACAGTTATATCCTAACATCCAAATTAATTTATACTAATGCTCTAGAATGACATTAACAAAATTGTTTTTCTCCCATCCCATATGTTTTAATTTGAAATTGTAATTAGGATTACCCATTAATATAAATAACTATTTTCAATATCCTATAAATTGATTAACAACAGGTTTTACACATAAATATTGATGCCCGGTGACCCATGGGCATTGAATTATCCCCTAGTCATGGGCATTGAATTATCACCTTGACAATACAATCCTGATTTCTGCGATCATGGGTAGCATAAACATATAATTATAAAAGTTAAGGTTTATTTTTGGAATGTGATTCGTGTACTTCAACGTATTTAGGAAATTGGCATTTCATCTATAGGGAATATAAGAAATTAGTAGAGCAACCTCCCATGATCTAATGCTATCTTTTCCAAGGGGAGTGTTGGAAACCTTTTCAAGGAGCTGTCCTTTCGAGTCCTTCCACTTTTTCAACGAATCATCATAGTTTCATTCCACTAGAATCCTATTGTATTGAATCTAGACACCCTAGGATAAGATTTGGAGCAATACATTAAACATAAATTAGATTCCAAAACAGACTCCAAGGAACAAAATCCTTTGAATCATAGAACATCTTAAACCACTAACAAACCAAGATATGCTTATTTCAGGGTTTATCATATAACTCTGCAGGTAGGCACATCATCCTTTACTATTACCACTAAAAAGAGAACGAAAAATATTCCTTCCGAGTATTTAGTAAATAATTTGGAATTTTCATAAAGAAACCAAACCAGAAACCTGGAAAATCTATGAAAAGACTTTAGGTCTATTAATATTGTATAAATTTAACGCTCAGTACTACACTGTGTCCACTATTTTTTAACACGTCTACAGTGTCTACCATGCCATTCTTAGTTACAAAGAGTCATGTCAGATATCTTGTCCTGCCATGCATTTCTCTCATACATTTTTATTTTATTGCAGGATTACATCGTTGTGGGAGATGCTGTCGTAAACACTGGCTAAGTTTTCTCAAACCCAATATCAATTGGGACAAATTGAGTTGTAGCGAACCCAAGAGGAAGAAAATTTTTTCAGGGAAAAAAATGAAACAAAGTCCCACAATTCGAATTGCAACAAAAACAAAGATCAAAACGTAGGCAAGGTTGGGGTCCTAAGCAAGTTCAGCACGCAAAGTGACCTGCCTAAAAGATTTAGGTTCACCAATGACGTTTTTAACTTCTGTAGATTGTAGCTGATGTTTGTGTCAACATCCAGGGATGAAATTTTAATGGAACTAAAAAAAAATTGTGGGACAAGAACCTCCATTTTTTCATATGGGAGGCCTTGTCACCGATAAAAAAAAAATGTTTGCAAGGGCCTACTGCAAGAATCCTCAAGAAGCAAAGGAATTAGATCGCTAATTACCACAGATTGTACATCAGTTTGTTTTCAACAGCTTCAACTAGCTGTTCCAAGAACGAGAAGATAACAGGTTAAGGTTGATATAAACGAGGAATCCTATGAGGTTAAGGCACTCTGGTAACAAGAATCTTGTCACTTTTGTAGCTTAAGGTAAACATTTTAGCCGAGCAAGGCAAAGGCCTAGTTTCTAGGGGAGGCAGTGAGATTTCCACATGAACAAATCATAAAGTATTAAAGGTTTTGTGCGCCTTGAATCTTTAGGAAATAGTGAATGCCTTATTTTTTGAAGATGAACAAGGAAACTAGTTACCATAGAATTGGTGCAGGGCGCTATCTAGTTTCTTAAAAAAGAACAACTAAAACATTGAGAAACAAGTAATTTGACATTTTTGAAAGAAAACAACCTTTCTGGATTTACCAACTATGGTGCAGAAATATTGTATCATAAACATCAATCAATATTCATATACATGTAATTAGAAACAATATAAAAACAAAATTACACACGCGTACTTCCACCGAAGGCATAAATCTTGATTTTTTGTCCTACCCGTGTACTCCATCCATCTCCTTCTTACCGATCGATAAGACCTCACCGGTACCTCCTAGCCAATGCTAGGGGTACTCATCTCCCCCCTGAGCCCCCCGAGCCGAAAATGGGCCACACACACAATACCATAGAATGCTAGCTCCCAGCTCACCTCACAAGGTCGAGCTACCACTCGTTATCCGAGCTAGGTATCCCAACTACCACAAGATAAATTCAAGCAAGATAGAATTTCGATAGCGTAACCTTACACAAACTAGACGTGATCCATACTCCTCCTCCACCATCCTTTTTATAGATTTTTCAAGTGATTAGTTTCGTAAACCTTCATTAGATTCCTTTTTCATTTATTTAATTAGGAAAAACCTCCCCCATACACATGTCGCCTGATCCCCTAGCTGCACCAGAAAATCAATTTATTAATTAATTAAATTTTCATGTTTCCCTCACCCACCTAAAATCTTTCCTAAAAACGCTCCTCAGTGTCCCATTATTCCCTTACAATTCTTAAATGACTTACACTTTACTTAAATCCTAGATGAGTTCATAAATAGAAATTTCCAAGGCTAGATTCCTTACTAAGTTAGACATTCCCCTTTTCTTTAAGTTTCCCCTTTTCTTTAAGTTTCCCTTTTTCTTTAAGTTTCCCCCTTTTTAACTAAGTTCAGAATTATCAAGTTTAGACAAACAACTATTTACCCCCTTTTAATAAATAAACCTTCATTAAAATTTTTACTTTAATTAATAAAGCTTGAATTTTCTTTACCCCCTTCTTGTTATATCTCTAATTATTATTTTTTTTTCCAGAGGTTCTACTTAGACCTAGGTTTTAAATTCATTAGGCTTGGCGACATTTCTTAAGGGAAAATTTGTTATTAAAATTTACTCATCACATCATTCATTTTAAGGCTGACCAGGTCCTAAGGAGGGATAGTTTTCTAGGCACTAGGTTTATTAACTTACCATAGTTAAAATCGTGACGTGCCCTTCAAGACACATTATGTGATCCAAGGGTGCCACTCGCCTCTTGACTGAATTTCATAGGCATCAAACACCTGGAGTCAATACTTCATTAGGTGATCTTGAAGGAGACTAAGGGCCTCTAAGGATGAAGGACCCTACCTTATTGTGCTCCCCTTAGAATAATTCTGAGCAACTGTCACAGTCTTCCCTCATGACATTGTGGTTCTTCTCAAACTATGTAATCATTAACATATAGTTTGAGCCACTTCGGGAGTGCTAGTATGATGTTGCAGGCCTCCTGCCACACCTCTCCCTCAATGCCTCTAGTTTTCATGCATGACCCATTTACTCCTAATGTGAGTCAGTTTGGCAAGTTATCGTCAGCCTACATCCATCAATGAAACATGCCAGTGATAAAAATCAACATTATAATATCTAATCATATGTACATATGTCACATCAACAACATTCAAACCCTAACAGTCCATTCCCTGACTCGATCCGGAGTCCAAGGACTTCCATCAATGCTTCGGCATCCTCTAACATCCAAATTCATGCACACTTAGGAGAACCCAGTCAATAGCACCCGTCGATGTAAATACAACAAAAATAACATATCATCAAATCCACAATATCTCATAATCATAATCAAAACATCCAATAGTATAATGACCCAAATCAATTGCATGCAACTGTCCTCAAAGAATAAGTTTGCTCAGTGCACGCAAGAGAGGGATGTTACACCAACAATTATATATGCATTAAATATAACCAATAATGAGAGGAGAATTAAAAAGTGAAGATAGGGAAGATAAAAGGGAAAAGCGTGAACGAAGTAGAAGGCATAAAATAAGAATAAGTATGGGAGAAGTAGAAGAAGAGGAAGAATAAGAAGGGGGGAAATAGGAATAGTAAGGATGGGATAAATAAGAAGAAGAATAAGGGGAAGATGAGGAGGAGGAGGAAGAGGATGAGGGTGATAAAATGAATAATAAGAGGAAGGAGGGGAAGAGGAGGAGAAGGATGAAGAGGGTGAGGGGGATAATAAGAAGAAGAATAGGAATATGGAGGGGGAAAACAAGAGGAGCAGGAGGAGGGGGAAAAAGTAGAAGATGAGGATGAAGAGGAAGAAAGAGAAGATGAAGAAAAAGAGGAAAAGGAGGAGGATGAATAAGATTAGTCAAAGTAAAAGTAAGAGGGAGAGGACGATAATGTTTTATTTATATTTTGTTAAATTTATTCTTCATATTTCTACATTTTTACATTCAAAACCCTATGCATGATAAATATTCCTCTACATCTCAAACCAGATCCATAAAACCCACAAATCTATAATAGGTTGTTCATTATTTAGAAACATGAAGAAAATTTAGGGAAATAAATTCCATAACACAAAAACAAAAACAAAAAAAATGAGGGAAAATGAAGAGATTCTTACCTTTGATCCATTGGAGGGATAGACAAAAGTTTGTTGGACTCAAATTATCCTAAGGAATTTGAAAAGATTATTTGCACAATTTCTAGATAGCTCTCTAACACAAGAAAAAGTTGAATCTAGCCAAGAAAGTGTAAAAGTCACTTTATTCCAAAAATGGAAGAGCATAAGGATGCAAAAGAAATGTGTGAATCCATTATGCATTTTATTTTTCATCCTCCTTGCACTACTATTGGTTCATCTTCATAAATTATTGTAGCATCCTTCTATTTCCATTGGTATATTCCCATTTTCAGCTACACATACCTAAGGAAAGGGCCCATTTATACCTTTATACCTTTGGGATAATAAGCCCTCTGGTTTATAGTCTAGTTGCCAATGCTAGTTTGTATGGTTTTAATTCCTAAGTGTTAAATGCAATATGAATATTCAAAAATTTAATTCTAATCTAAATGGTCCTAGCTAGGAACTAGGAATGATAATAAATATAGAACTAAAATAAATGAATGAAAATAATCATAGAAATCAATTTGTTGTTTAATTCATTGCAGATTTCTTAGATAACCAATAGGAAACCAAGGTAAACCTATAATTTGATTGAAAATTACAACTTTATATCCATATATTAACATCGTTAAATAACCCAATGGACATGTATACATCTTGTAGTGATTTTGGAAAATGACGTAAAGAATAATGCCAACAATAGACTTACACTAGAATCAAAATAAAAAAGGTGGTCAACAAGCTTCTCAATTAACAACAAAGAAAGTTTACATTTTGGATTGGCATTGTAAACTTTCTTTGTAAACTAGTGTGGTGTGTTGGTCGATTGCCTGACTGAATGTATCCGAATGTAGGTGGACCTCTCAACCTACTGAACCCAGGAGATGTTTGATCAACCACCAATGCTTGATCTTCCAACACCCCCTCATCAATACACAAGTTTGGAAATTTAGGAGATTAAATTACATCATCAAGACACACCCCCATAATTGCATATTCTTGAAGCCCAAGCATCATGTGGAGCTTGATAAATTTGGATTTAGATAAAGCTTTGGTTAAGATATCAACAACTTGATATTCTGTTATGCAATATTCAATAGAGACAATGTTTTCATGAACCAACTATCTCAAGTAGTAGGAATGGATCTCAACATGCTTCATCTTAATGTGGGAAACATGAATATCAACAACTTGTGTGACACTTTGGTTATCACAAAAGATTGTAGTCTAGGTATGAATAGGAAGGCCAATCTCTCCTAATATTTGGCGAATCCATACAATGCCAGTACCTTCTTGAACAATGCCACAATATTCTTATTTTGTAGTCAACAAGGAGACTACCTTTTGATTCTTGCATGAACACACTGAAGGTGTAGTTATATAGTGAACCACATAGCCAAAAGTGAACTTCCAATCATCATCATCTCCAACCCAGTTGGAGATGGTGTGGCTGACTAGCGAATCTAAACTTCGACAATAATCGATACCAAAATGAGTGGTACACTTCATATAAAGAACAATTATTTTGACTGCTTTCTAGTGCCTTTCTTTCGAGTCCTGCATGAATCGAGAAACCACACTAAGAGTAAGGAAAATGTCAGTTTGAATATGATTAAGGTAAATAATACTACCATCTAATTTTTGATAAAGTGTAGCATCGACTAGGAGTGTTTGATAGGTTTTGGTAATATTCACTCTAGATTTAAAAGGAGTAGCACAAGACTTGAAATAAGCCATCTTAAAATGCGTCAACAAATCCATCACATATTTAGACTAAGAAATGAAAAATCCATCACAAAGTGGTAATACTTGAAGACCCAAAAAATAA
>JASDQU010107482.1:86425-99899 GCA_032191745.1 Picea mariana | reverse complement strand
GAATGATAATAAATATAGAACTAAAATAAATGAATGAAAATAATCATAGAAATCAATTTGTTGTTTAATTCATTGCAGATTTCTTAGATAACCAATAGGAAACCAAGGTAAACCTATAATTTGATTGAAAATTACAACTTTATATCCATATATTAACATCGTTAAATAACCCAATGGACATGTATACATCTTGTAGTGATTTTGGAAAATGACGTAAAGAATAATGCCAACAATAGACTTACACTAGAATCAAAATAAAAAAGGTGGTCAACAAGCTTCTCAATTAACAACAAAGAAAGTTTACATTTTGGATTGGCATTGTAAACTTTCTTTGTAAACTAGTGTGGTGTGTTGGTCGATTGCCTGACTGAATGTATCCGAATGTAGGTGGACCTCTCAACCTACTGAACCCAGGAGATGTTTGATCAACCACCAATGCTTGATCTTCCAACACCCCCTCATCAATACACAAGTTTGGAAATTTAGGAGATTAAATTACATCATCAAGACACACCCCCATAATTGCATATTCTTGAAGCCCAAGCATCATGTGGAGCTTGATAAATTTGGATTTAGATAAAGCTTTGGTTAAGATATCAACAACTTGATATTCTGTTATGCAATATTCAATAGAGACAATGTTTTCATGAACCAACTATCTCAAGTAGTAGGAATGGATCTCAACATGCTTCATCTTAATGTGGGAAACATGAATATCAACAACTTGTGTGACACTTTGGTTATCACAAAAGATTGTAGTCTAGGTATGAATAGGAAGGCCAATCTCTCCTAATATTTGGCGAATCCATACAATGCCAGTACCTTCTTGAACAATGCCACAATATTCTTATTTTGTAGTCAACAAGGAGACTACCTTTTGATTCTTGCATGAACACACTGAAGGTGTAGTTATATAGTGAACCACATAGCCAAAAGTGAACTTCCAATCATCATCATCTCCAACCCAGTTGGAGATGGTGTGGCTGACTAGCGAATCTAAACTTCGACAATAATCGATACCAAAATGAGTGGTACACTTCATATAAAGAACAATTATTTTGACTGCTTTCTAGTGCCTTTCTTTCGAGTCCTGCATGAATCGAGAAACCACACTAAGAGTAAGGAAAATGTCAGTTTGAATATGATTAAGGTAAATAATACTACCATCTAATTTTTGATAAAGTGTAGCATCGACTAGGAGTGTTTGATAGGTTTTGGTAATATTCACTCTAGATTTAAAAGGAGTAGCACAAGACTTGAAATAAGCCATCTTAAAATGCGTCAACAAATCCATCACATATTTAGACTAAGAAATGAAAAATCCATCACAAAGTGGTAATACTTGAAGACCCAAAAAATAATGCAAAGTGCCAAGGTCTATCATATCAAAGGAGTCAACAAGTTGTTTCTTCAATCTAAGGATGAGATCATCATTATTGCCAGTAATGAATAAATCATCTACATATACAACAACAATTAGAGTGTCTCCATTGGTGTGGAGAATATATAGGTTGTGATCAAATTCACACCATTTGAAGCCAAGATGAAGGAAAAAATGGTCGATCTTATCATACCAATCTTGAGGAGCCTGCTTCAAACCATAAAGTGACTTCTTCAGTCAAAAAATTAGATTCAAATCTTTCACAAATCCAGGTGGTTTTTCCATGAAAATTTATTTAGATAGGTGTCCATGAAGAAACAAAATCTTCACATCCATCTTATGGATTTTCCATCCAAAATGAGTAGCGAGGGAAAGGATCAGTCAAACGAAGTTCATGTTTACAACAAGGGAAAAGGTTTCAGTGTATTCAATGTCTTCTTGTTGAAAAAATCATTTCAGGATGAGGCATACTTGATGTCACTTAACAACACCTTCAGAGGTAAATTAGGTCTTGTATACCCATCTAAACTTCACATTGTTCTTTCCTTGCAGTCGAGGAACCAAGTCCCAAGTATGATTCTTGGAAAAAGAATCAATTTATGTCTTCATTCAGATGGTACTTCAACATCTGAGTATGGAACATGCTCTGAGGTTTCAAGAATAAGATTCATCAAGGAAATGTTGGCATGTTGTTTTTGACTTCATGTCAAATGTTCGCAGGAGGAATCTCTGTCAGCAACTCCAACAAATTCAATTTTCTTGGAATCTCATAGAGGTATACAAGAAACAAGTGAACCATGGTTTAATTCACTAGGTTGATCAAAATTTGGAGGATATTCAGCTGATGGACTAGTTGAAACATAGGATGATGAACTGGTTGACTGAGAGATCAACAATCTAGCTGAAATAGGGGGAAAATTCAACCATCTAGTCGAAGGAATGGATAATGGAACATGAGCACCAATGTGAGAGAAAACATCAAAGGGATCATCTTGTAGTAATCTAGAAGAGGCATTCAACAAATTAATTCCAGAATACTTCTCATCAAACCAAACATTCTGTCTGATAATCATTTGTCATTTGACGGGATAAAACAATCGAAAGGATTTTGAATATTTAGATTATCTGATCATGATGCAAGCATGAATCTTTGCATCCAACTTATTTATGAAATCATATGCAATGTGAGCCCATGAAACACATCCAAAAACATGAAGGTGGTTGATTGAAGACTTCTTCCCATACAATCGTTTGATTGGTGTCATGGAAGGAACAACTCAAGTCGAGATGTGATTGAGCAGATAATTTTCACAGTACACCACTTCAGCCCAGAAGTAATGAGGAAGGTCTTTATCCTAGAAAATACATCTATCAATTTTTACTAACGTCAAATTCTTGCATTCTGCAACTCCATTCTACTGAGGTGTGTGAGGAACTGACCACTTCTAGTCAATACCAGATCGAAGTATCTATTCTTCAAAGTGTCAATTGATATACTCACCACCATTTTTTGATCTCAAGCATTTGTTGGGTCAAACACATCGCTTTCTAGAAAAGGCCCAAATATCCTTGAAATTTAAAAAAACAAGGTTCTTATTCTTCTAGAAAAAGACCCAGGTGAATTGAGAGAAATCATCAATGAAAGTCAAAATGTACCTTGATCTTTATGGTGAAGGTATATTGATGCAACAACCATCATTGATAACCGATTCTAGTAGGTTCTGTGCTTGCCACGGTTTCCCATAGTGGAATGGTTCCTGATGATGCTTCCCAAGCACACAACCCTTACATACGCCTTCAAGGGGAAACACCTTCGGCAAACCAACAACCATTTTTTGAGTTTCTAGTGCGTGAAGACTTGAAAAAACCATATGTCTGAGTCGTTCATGCCAAATTTGATTTCTCTCATCAGTGTTAGAAACAGGTACATTCGTTTCAGTTTTAGGTTGAGTCAAGTCACGAAACTTGTACAAATTGTTCATCAAGTCGAGAAGATTGCCATCGATAATCGACTTATCTTTCTTGGAATTACAAACATAGAAATAATCTGGCCAAAATTCCACAATATTACATGTCTGTGTCAAATGAGAAAAAAAAAATATATTTGCAGTAATATTTTGCACATGATAGATGTTAAAAATTTTCCCATGTTGATAACCAACATCACTCTAACCAACAACATCTAAAGAAAAATCATCAAAAACATAGAGTTTACTCTCTTAAACGTTATTCAACCTCGTGGATAAAGTGGCATCCTTATCCATATCGTGAGAGCACCCATTATCATCTACACATTCATTCTACAAAAAATGAGACAAGAAGGCCTAAGAAGTTCGGACTTGGAAGGATAAATTATCATTGGGTCGGCGAACAACATACACATCTACTTCAAGGAGTTTAACCTTCTCCTCTAAGTCTCTCTCTTCTTAATGATTTTTTTATCCACATGTCCAACCTTTCCATAGTACTGACATGTATTCTTCTTTTGACTTGGTTGTTGTTCTCTCTAGGGTTCCTAGTCAATGCAAGTTTCTGTGCAGAAACATTAGATTTCACTCTATTCTTGGGATCCATATTTCCCTTTCCCTTGAGCAAGTGGGACTAGTGTTACCACTAATTTTAAGTTCTCTATAATTAAAAGAGCACAAAAATCTTTAAATCTATAATCCTTACCATCTTCCTTTCATGTTTTCCAATTAGTGTGGAAAGTCGACATGAACACGTCAAATGGTGTTCTCAAGTTCATCAAGACTAGATCAATGAGTTGTCCATCCTTATTCTGATAGTTCTTTCCACATTTTTCCAATTTCAACCAGAATTCCTTGACACATGCTAAATGGTCCTTCATTCTCTCAAAGGAATGAGGATCGAGAAAGATCAACTCTTTCTCCAACTACATGACATGGCTCTCGTTGACTTTTTCAAAAAAGGTTTTTAGATTCTTCTAGACTTGACGAGGACAGTCGATTCCACTAAGGTGAAAATGAATATCTTGAGAGATATAGTTCATAATGACACCTACATCTCATCCTTCTTTCCACAATAGTAAAACTTTATTGACCATTTGTTGGATCTGGAATCGCCACCTTTGTATACTACCACAGTCATTTAGTCTTCAATAGGATTTCCATATCCGATTCCCATACTACATAATTTGATATGTTTATAATGAAAAAATCAATATTAGAATACATCTTCAATATCTAGACAAACCGGTCTATTTGAAGAAGTTTCAATCAACAAACCACCAACCCAGAGTTAGTCAGACAACAGATCCGACTCAACAAGGTTTTCAGATAATAGGTCAAGGTTCTAAACCATCAACTCTGATACCATGTCGGGGAATAAGGTGGAATAGGACATGAAACAAAGGACACAATGGTGCATTTAATCAAAGACGAATGGATTTTTTTGAAGATAAGGGATGGTTTCTAAAGACATTGATACAACACTTAAGCAAAGAGCACTGTGATCGGAACATCATAATGCATGTTGTACATATTGATCTGCATGATCAGTTGTACAATATTAGTTCACTTGATTGATAATGACCCAAGGGGTCTCTTTTTATAGCATCAATATCTAATTGATTTCTATTGAATATGGAAGATATTTTCCAGATGTAATTGTTGGATGTTGGAGTTGAATCTGCAAAATATGCTCCATCGATTCAACTCGACAAGACTTGCCCTGATGAAATACACATATAAATCATATTTTAATGCTAGGTCAGGCAATCGACTCCCAATTATCTTTGACTACTGGTCGACTGTCCGACCAACATGCATGTGGACTACTTGACCGACTGGTGTGGTGTGCTGGTCGATCCTCTGATCGACCATATCTAGATGTAGGTCGACCACTCAACCAATGGAACCCAGGAGATGTGTGATGAACCATCAATGCTTGATTTTCCAATAGTAGGAATGTTTGTTCTCTCTGAAAAATGGAATACTACATTTTCATGCGATATGCTCTCTTGATTACCAGACTTGTTCACACTCCCTAAGGTACTATTTATTACTCTTTCCAACTTGTTTCTTGATACATTCTAATGATTGAGTCTCACATTATTCCAAAAATCATATTTCATCTTTCCAATTTTGGGAATGTTTGGAGGGCCATCTTTATGATAGTTCTACCACCACTTTACATTGTTAAACTAATATTGTATTTTTCCTTGATATTGTTAACCATCCATATACTCTCTTTGTGAGAGAGACAACATCCATATTATTTTTCACCAATCATCTTGAATTTCAACAACATAAATTTTAAATTTGATGATGCTACCCTTATTTTATTTGTAATATGACACTTGATTTGGTAAGAGAGTGAATTGATTGTTGTATTCTTGTGACTCCTTATCCATGTCTTGAATATTAGTTATATTGGCTTGAGAAAAAACTACCCCAACTAAATCCATTACTACTGGGCTCATGTCCTTGGCATCAACCATGGCCATTTCCATGGTTATTGTTACCCCCTCAGACTAGGTAGTAGATATGGAGTGTTGAGATCCATATTGACTAGCATAGCCCTGCAAGGCCCCTTCCATTCATTGATTCATTTCCATACATCACCAACAACATAGCAACATCCATCACACCAGACTGACCCTAGAAGATAGCAAGTCTTGCTTCATGAGGTAATAAGTCGGATATCATGGTAAGTGTCACTTTAATAGTTGAAGCATTTGAATATGTTGCAAATAATATTTTCTTCATTACAGAACAATTGCTTGGAATTTATACCTTTTTTCTTATTTAACTTGGGTGGGTGTCATTACGTCCTAGTAAGTTGGTCACCCTAAGGAATGGAGTGCTATTGGGGGGTTCCTTGAAAATCCATCCTACCATTCCCAATCATACTTATCACCTTCCATACTTCTTCCATTTCATCTCCTCATCTTTGGGGATTTTCAGGTGCACTGACCCAAGAAGGGATTGTACCTCATTTCATGGGATGAAGGGATTGAAGGCCCAGAGGGAAATGTTGTTGGAAAAAAAAATAATTCAATAATAAACATTTCACATGCTTTCTCGGGGATCTTGAGAAAAATGAAACGGTTCTCGAAACAATGAGGGACCTGTAAAATAAAAAACTAATTAATCAATTATGCCAACCAAGGTAGAGCATATGTAGGCTATTCATTACCTTTTTTGTGCCCTTTATTGTCTTCAACTTGGAGAAGCTTGATGGCCAAGGTAGAGCATATGTTGGCTATGAATTTTCTTTTTAGTTCCCCTTGTTGTCTTCAACTTGGCCATACTCTAATAAATTAATGGAAAATGGGCTTGGAAAAATGTTCCATTGTGGATGAAGGGAAACACACCCTCTACAAAGGCACCCATAAATGAGACAATACGAACCCTTTTATGTCATGGACCCCATGCCTATAAGTCTTACCCCATTCCACCTCACACTCGCACATGGCTTAGATAGGTTTCCCTTGGGAATTTTTTTTGATTTGGGGATTGACTAACCCAATAGGATGCCTTAACATCCCTCCCATACCTAAATTTGACAAATTGTATAAGGTCTTTGAGCATTTGTTTAGTATGAAAAGGGGGGTTTGATGCACATGTTTGGGTGGTTACATTATTAGATGTGGCTTACTTGGCATGATTCTTGTGGCTTATGGACCCTTGGAGGGTGCATCTATTTTTCTTTGAAAGAAATTTCTCGGTGGAGAAGTATTCATGAGGAGATGACTCTGTTCGGACCTTCATGGGGGCTTTGGAGCCCAAGGATGGATGCAGAAACCCCACATCTGGGGAAACCTTGCTATCACCATTTGAACATTTAGGAAGAAGTTTATTCCTTTGGAGGAACTATAACATGGCTAGGATATGATCTTCCACCTCTCTCCACTTGGATGTTGGCCTTTCAAGGCTTGGATCTCACCCTACTAGCCCATGACGTGACTTAGGGCTTAAGGATTTGATGGAGGAGGGTTTGGCATGATGGCTGGCATGGGTGGTATGATGATGGGACTTTGGAGGCCTAACTTTTCACCTTTTCACCTCAACGTTTCACTTTTAGATCTCAACGTCACCCCAAAAGTGGATGATGTCACCCTTTAGGGTTTTATTTTTGTAAAAAATGAATTTTGTATAATTTCAATGGAAAATTAAGAAGCAGGCTCAATTATTGAAAATACATGACTTTTGGGTTAAGTCTAATGGTGGATAGGATTTACCATTTAATTATGGATAACCACCATTCATTTTTCATCATAACACTTCCTCACACAAGAGAATAGGACTGGAATTTTATCCCTCTTTGGCATACTTGGATCTTTTTACTCATGCGCTAGGATTGGAGGAACTAACTTTGGATGTATCTTGGCTTGTTATTGGTGGAAAAATATGAAACTAGGGTTTGTGCTTGATTATTATTTGTGAATTACGTAAAATATACAATTTTCATTTCATGTATTCAATTTTTATGGTATATTTTACTTGTTCGCGTTGAAGATTATGAAATTGTTTCTTTAAAACCCTAGGAGAGGAGCATAAGGTGTTTCCTCCTCTATTTGCATAAGGTGTTTCCTCCTCTCTCTAGATATTTTCACTTATTAAATTTTAAGAGAATCTTTTTTAGGGTAGGATTCTAAATCCCTAAAGTGTTATAACTTTAAAGGTCTTGTTCTAGAAACTCGTTGTTATATATTTCAAGGAGTCTAAGGAAGAAGAAGAATTCTCTAGAGCCTAAAAGAGATTGCTCTCTAGAAAATTTAACATTTGAAACTTTAAGTTTGAGGCATGTTAGCGATATTTCTGGTAAGGGGGGCTAATATGCGAAGGAATGGGTAAAAAACCCACTTGCCCTAAGTTCGGGACGCAAATGCGTCCGTGTTTAATTGGAAATCAATTCTGGACGGCAGGATTTCACGCGCCTGGGTCAACGGCGCACATCGGATTCCAGAGCCCCCTGCCTTTCTACCTTTAAGCGGAGGGGGGGGGTCCGGAATCGGGGGTGCACCTCTTCGACAGTCGAGATCAAACCGCCCGGATCAACATTGCTCAAGGCGATTCCGGACCCCCCCTGCCTTTCTACCTTTAAGCAGAGGGGGGGGGTCCGAAATCAGGCGTGCATCTTCCCAATGGCCGAGATCAAAGCACCCAGATCAACGGCGCTCAGGCGATCCCATCCTTCTCAGCTGCTCTGTTTTAAATTAACGTGGGCCCTTCTCCCCGGTTTCCATGTGTCTCCCCATCTCCACTCTTTTATTCCATCTCATCATCCACTCACCACCTGCCACGTGTTCTTCTCCCTTCCACGTTAGCCTCCAACTAAGAGTGTGTCCATTATGTCTCATCTCCTGTCCCCTCCGCTTATTCCCTTCCGCCATGTGTCTCCCCCTGTAACCTCTCTCACACCTCATCACTTCTTACCTCACCCTCACAATGTTGGCGCCACCACTCCTATTATGCACCCTATCCTTCGTGCTGGCCAACACGCCTTTTCATCAGGCAGTTCAGTTAATCCAGGTGGCAGCGCGAGGGGTCGCCCACGTCCCAAAGGTGCCGAGTTGGCCGGACCATCCTCAATCCCAATGAAGTAGTTATTCAGGTAGTTTTTGGTGGTTAGACATCGCCTCCGCCATAATGGGAAAGTCCGGCAACGAATTAAAGGCACGTCGGTTCGCCCACGGAACTGTCAGGAATTCGATTGCGTCTACCATAAGTTGCATGATCATTCAGAGACAGTAGCTGCATATTGTCAGAAGCCATGCAGACGCAATGTGTTTAATGCAGCGTCTCGATTTTGTTGTTGTTGTTGTTTTGAGTATATGTAGGCGTTTTCGCCATTTTTGTATCTATCGATGGTTGAGTAAAGCTCCCGACTGTAAAGTTTTAATGATCTTTCTAGTTCTATGGTCATGCATCTATGTTTGAGATTTCTTGTTTTATGAAAAACAGTTTTCCTGATTCGTCTATGTTTTCGTCTTATGCTAGAGAGTTCATGATCGACTGATTCGCATGAGTTGTTGCGGTTAGGCTATGATAAAGGATTTACCGTTCCATTATTGTATTCCCTAGTTTTTTGCATTTGGATGTAAGAAGATCTTACCTTTAGATGCTTCCTCTCACAGTCTGTTAGAAACCTGATGTCTATAACAGACCCCTGCACTCTTCTTACGCAAGTCTTCCCCCTACTCACCCTTATTACGACTCACTGTTTGAAGTTTCTCTAAGACCTCACTCGCCCATGCATGCCTGGCCTAGTTTCAGAAGTTGAGACGATATTGTTCTGAGTTTACTTCCATTTGATCACCCCTTTATAAACAAATCGTGACATTAAACTGATGGGTGTCGGGCTCTACTCCTGCTAGCAATCTAGGAGTGACTTCCGATGGTAACATTTCTGGCGCCGTTGCCGGGGACGAAGTTGAATATTTTCCCTGGGATTGAACGACAACGATCAACTGATTCTGAAGGTGTATCAGATATCAGAATTATCAAGATTGCTACTGTGCACCTAGCGACTCCATTGTGATGACTCCGCTGGGGAGAACCTGCTCTATCAATTGTGGCTTTCAGAGGTAGACACACATGGTCTCATCCACAGCTACCTCTAGCTACACCTAAAACTGACCCAGAGTTGGTTCTCAGAAAAGGAAAGAGCTCTGCAGAAGAATTTTCCATCGCCGAAACAGGTAATCCGCCATCTCCTTCTGTGAGAACTCCTTTTTCTCCTCCTCAGTTTCTTAATAGACCTCCTTCAGAGGTTTCTCATTTCTTGAATTTTGGGAGTGTTCCTGCTGAGTTTTCCCCTCCTGGTCTGGCATTGGAGGGATAAATTCTTGTCACTCCCCTCTCCTCTGAAGCTTTTCCTTAGCGTAGACTTGAAACTATAGAATATTTCCCCATTCCTGCATAAGGAGGAGCACCTGCTAACTTGAGCTTGTTATCCTTCTCCTTGAATCCTCTCTTGTTTCCCACTCCACTTTGAGACTCATTCCCAGTAGCCCCTTCGAGAACTCCTTCTCCTCCAAGTTCTCCTCCACCTAATATTCCTATGGCTGGCACTAATCCCCCTCTAAATAGAATGGACACCATAGTTGCTGCTAGATATGCTCCCTTAATCCTACCCCATCCTATAAATCCTCTCCCTGCTAGAGACTATTTGAAATGCATGCCCAAGTTCACTGGAGAAGGGGACATAACTGTAGAAGAGCACTTGGCTGCTTTCTACAGTTATGCAGACAACCTAAACATTGAAAATGAAGATGTCTGGATGAGAGTCTTTGTCCAGAGCTTGGATGGCGAGGTGAGAAAATGGTTTAGGGGACTGGCCCCCGGATCTATTGCTGGAATTGAAGCCCTGGATAGTGTCTTCTTGAGGCAGTGGGGAGATAGGAAGGATTTCATGTATTACATGACAGAGTTTGGGTCTTTGAAGAAAATGGAAGGAGAGACTGTCTCTGACTTCTCCAAAAGATTCAATAAAATGTATAATAAAATTCCTACAGAGATAAAGCCCTCAGAAACCTCTGCCCAAATTTCCTATTGTGGTGCATTTGACCCTGATTTCTGTCTTTTATTGAGAGAAAGAAGATCCACCTCCTTAGCTCAAATGAAATATGCGGCCATAGAAGTGGAATCCAACATATTAGTAGCTGACAGACTGAGGAACAAGGTCGACATAGACAGAAGAAAGGGAAAGTGCGAAGCCTCAACTTCTCGTCCATCCTTGCCACACACTCAAGTGAATGAACTGACCTAGATGATGAAGTTTCTGTCTGAGGATATGGAGAGACTGAAGGTGGAAAGGAAGCAAATGAACAAGGGCCCCCAGAGCGCCGAAATCAAAGGGGGTTTCAGGAAGCCAAATAATATTGCTCCCCCGACTATGCATAGAGAGAGGGGAAGAGACAGGGAAGACCAGAGAATTCAGGCCCCTTTTCAGAACAATTTGGTGGCCGATGAGGAAGAAGGAGAAACATATGAGTTTGATCCTGAAATCCATTGCTTAGGAGATACTCCTCCTTTTCCTCATCTCACTCAAGCAGCTTATGAGGAGTCTCTCATGGATAGTCAGCTAAATGAATTGAGTAAGGGAGACAAGGCTAGCGACGACCGAGGCAGGTATAACCTGAGGTCCGACAAAAAGACAACAACACCTAATATTCCTGAGCAGCCCACTAGAACAAAGAAACTTGTTAATGCAGTAGTAGACAGTCACAGAGGTAAGAAGGCTCAACCCCTCTCTCCCATTGTCCACAATCATGTTCCTGAAATAAGAGAAATCCTGAAGCTTACATCTTCTTTTAATTTCGAGCATGAGATTCAAAAGATCAGAATCCCTGTGCCCCTCACCGAGCTAATCAAACATGAAGAATTCAAAAAATGCTTGTCCGAGATTTTACAGTCTGAAGCCTCATGCCCTCCCATAGACTCCATAAACCTCCAAGATGAAAGGCCAACAGTTGTCCTAGGCCCCATGGTAGAAGATAGAGATGACTCATCCCCCCCTTTCTACACATCCCTGAACATACATGATAAAGTACTGCACAATTGCTTGATGGATTCGGGGGCTTCTCACAACCTCATGCCTAAAACTGTCATGGAAGAGTTAGGGCTATAAGTCACCCGAGCATATCATGACCTCTATTCTTTTGACTCCAGGAGAGTTCAGTGTCTTGGAGTTATTAAAGACATGGTTGTGAACTTGTTTCAACTGCCCATGAAAAGTGTCGTCATGGATGTCGTAGTAGCTGATGTTCCCCCCAAGTTCGGTATGTTGCTATCAAGATATTGGATAAAAATACTAGGGGGAACCTTGCAGATGGACCTCATGTATGCTACCATCCCAGTGTTTGGAGGGGAGCATAGAAGACTATACAGGGAAGCCCAACTGGCCTACATAATCAGTGATGAAGCCAACCTTACCAATCATCCCATCTTTGCCTTGGAAACTGATTTAGGCTCTAGTTTACTACAACTCACCCATGCCCCCGAGCCTCCTCTCAAAATCAGAAAGAAGCCCACCATTTCCCCTGAATTTCCTCCCTCCATCACCCCTGTCTGGAAAATGTTCTTTGATGGAGCCTCTTCCAGGGAAGGCGCTGGAGCTGGAGTGGTTTTTGTGTCACTTGCTCAGGAGACCACATCTCTGTCATACAAATTAGAATTTGAAGCTACCGACAATGTGGCAGAGTATGAAGCTCTTATCCTAGGATTAAGAGCCGCAAGAGAAATGGGAATTCAGGAGGTAGCAGTGTTCGGAGATGCCAAGTTGGTAGTCCAGCAGATCAGAAATGCTTATCAGGCCAAGCATCCTCGACTTAGGAGTTATAGAAATGAGGTATGGGACCTAATTGACAGTTTCTTCTCAGCATTTAACATTTCTTTCATCCCAAGAGAGGAGAACACAGTGGAAGATTCCTTGGCTACATCAACAAGTAATTTCAAAGTACCCTTGCCGCCCAAATTTAAGTATGATGTAGAAGTAAAATACAGGCCCTCCATACCTGACAACGTCAAACATTGGAAGGTGTTTGAGGATGATCTCGAGATCAAGAAGTTCTTGGAGACTATCGAAGAATTTTTAGAGATGCATATTGACCAAGATTTTCCTCCGAGGAAATTTTTGACGGGGGTGAGATGATGAGTAAAATAGCAAAGCATGACATTATTCAGTTGCCTAGCAATCACATCTCGAGGGGATTGGTCCCATTAGAGAGATTGCTCAATGGGAATGATGTGGCAGTAAAGGGAAGAGTTTCAGGTGATGATGCTGACATAGCTGAGTGCAACATTGGCACACCAGAGGAGCCTAAGTTTGTCAAGTTGTCAAGAATTTTGACAGAGCAACAGAGGGCTGAATATACTGAGTTGCTGAAGGAGTTTGCTGATGTGTTTGCATGGACCTACGAAGACCTCAAAATGTATGACACATCTGTCATTGAGCACAAGATCCCACTGAAAGAAGAGGCTAAGCCATTCAAGCAGAAGCTGAGACAGATAAATCCCATGTTGCTACCTGTCATGGAGAAAGAGGTGAAGAAGCTGCTGGATGCCCAAATCATTGTCCCCTTGAGATATTCCAATTGGGTGGCCAATTTGGTTCCTGTAAGAAAGA
>JASDQU010107482.1:57570-76654 GCA_032191745.1 Picea mariana | reverse complement strand
GCTAAGTTTTCATTGTCTAATATTGCAATTCTAAGCTCAATTTCTTGTGGCTATTACAAATTACTAATTGTTGTTGTACACCTTGATATTGCTGCAATTTTGTATCATCTAGTATACATTTTCATTGTTTATTGTCTTCTGAGGTTTTACTATCATATTGGTACTTGGAAATTTCTATATATATGCTATATTTTTTCTTGTTCCAGGAAGGTACCCAAATCCCGTCTCTTTGCCTCAATTATATAGACATAGACCTTTTGACTTAGGTAACCTATGAGAGGGACCTCCAAGCTTGACCATACCCTTGTTGTTTTATACCTTTAGGTTATCAGGGACACCTCCCCTGGGCCAGACCTCATCCATCCCTAAAACGTGGGTATTTCCTACTAAGGTGATAGTGGTGGGTTATCATGTAGTTACACCAAATTTGATTTACTTGTCTTGGGCTTGGACAAGTACAAATTGTGTGATAATAGTTACTACTATTTATTTTTCAACTATGATATTTTTTCTCTTATGATTTTGTTTTATAACCTATTGTGTATTCCTATCAAATGTGAATAGTTATAACTAGACTACTTCATTAATGGGAACATTATTTTTTTTGGAACTATTATGCATTAGGCTCTATATAGGATGAAAAATGTTCTCTATTGATCATTTGCACTGAATACATGGTAGATTCTCCTTCGAGAGTATATGTATGATAACTTGTAGATTCTTCCCCTATTCCCCCTACATTTCCTTTTTCTTCCTCCCCCTTATTCCCCTTTGTTCCTCTTCTTTTCCTTTGTTATATACTTCTTCCTTTTGTTTCTTCTTTTATTGCTAACTTTTTTGTTCTTCCTCATTATCCTTTCTAAGTTTTTCCTTGGCTCTTTTTTATTAACTTTCTCTATCTTTTTTTTTTCATTTTTTCGCCTTAGATATTTTTCTTCTCTATTTGTTCTTTTGTTTACACCTCTACTTTTTTCTAAGCATCCAATTTAAATTATTACACTTATAAATTCTTATTTATCTTTCTTCATCTATAAATTCATTTTCTATTGCTAATGTCTCTATTTCAACTTTATCTATTCTTTCTTCCTCCACTGCCATTTGTTGTAATATGACTTGCACTTTTTCATATGTCAATGCCCTTCTTTTTTTTCCTTTCTTTATTTTATTCATGTGACTATTTGAAGGGAATGTCAACATATGAGTGATGAATATCAACCAATTTTATTGGGTCATGCATCTAAAACCTCTCTTTAATGAAATGGTAATTTGACATATTCTCTCCCTTCATATTTTCCCACATAGAGTTGGTCAGTCCATACATGCTAAAGTAAATTAGTTATTGATTACATAAATTCGTTTTTGATGATATAGGTTGATGCAGGAGCATCGCCTTCAAAGTTAACAATGCACACGTGGAGGAAAACGAATGACATCTCAACAATGATAGAATTTCAAATCAAATATTAATTTCAGAATTTAAATCGGTTGTTGGGATATTTTGTAAACAACAATTTTAAAATTGTAACTTGTTTGTAAAGTTGTGAAGGACTGTAAGAGATTGCATATATGGAGTGTTGACTCTATCTGACAATAACTGGTAGTTATTGTAATAGGAAAAAGTAGGTAACAACTTTGAGTTGATAGGATAGATTTCAAAAAGGATAGAGAGCTCTTGGAGCAGTCCTTAGATAGGTTTTTCATTGTTGTATTGTAACAGATAGACAAGATAGGAAGAAGGAGATAGAGATCAGAGATATCGATAGAACATAGTAGAGTAGGAGAAATACTATGTAATTTTGTTTTCATGAAGGAATAGAACAGATAGAATTGTCCCAAAGCTCGGACAGTGTTCATTTGATGTGTGATTAAATGAATTTTATATTATGTATATGTTATTGAGTTTATTTCGTTCATGCATGATTGTTTAAGACATTTATTGTATGAGTTCATGACGAAACTTGATGAGTTTCAATTGTTTCTTTTCTGATACTTGTATGCAAGGTGTGCATCTCAAACACAAGGAGTGTGTCGACTGAGTCTTGGATTGACTCAGAGAAGTTTAGAGAGAACCAGGGAAACTCAGACCAAGTGAAAGGTGTGCACAGTGTCAAGAAGCCAACAAGATTCAAAGAAGTAGCGTAGAGGATCGCCAAGTGGGTGAGGAGAAGAATTTATTTTCAAGAAATGCTTCGAATTAAGTTATTCAAAATCCTGAGAATGCAAAGTGTGTGTGGGAAGTCAAAAATCCTTTCAAGGACCGAAGCTCAGAGGAGATAACACTTTTCAAGAGTGTTGATGAGATCCCAGAGTCAGATTCATAGGGATAACAAAGGTCCAGAACCTTTGAAAGAAGATAAATCTTCCAGGAGGGGAGATATTAGAAGCTCAGGAGGAAGAGTGACCGTGATCATTGGGTCACAGGGAAAAGAGACCAACAGTCATCGGATCAGAAGGAAGTGCACGATGCTTATCACTTCACGTATAGAGGAGAGAGAACCTATAGGGGTTGAAACTTGAGGTTTTTGAAGCCCGAAGAACCAGAACCCTGAAATAGAATCTCAGCCCTCTGATCATAGGAACATATATGAGCCATCAGACTGTTTGGGGAAAATATCAAGTGTTGGATCGCTAGGAGGAATCAAAGCCATTGGTTGTTGTGAGTTCAGGAGGAGGAACGGTTTGAATCTTAAGATTCTTGAAGCTCGAAGATCCGGAACACCGAAGTGGAATCTCAACTGTTTGATCATCCAAAACAGATCTAAGATGTCAGATCGTCTAAAGTGAATCTCAGATGTTGGATCGATCAAGCGAGTGTGAACCGTCAGATGTCACGAGTTCATAAGGAGTCGAGTTTTAAATTTTAAACTCCCGAAGCTTGAATAGTCGGAGAGCCAAAGCATATATGGACCATTAGATCCAAGAGGGTACATGTCGACGGGTCGCGAGATCCAGAGGTGAAAGGTTGAAATTCTCGAAGCCCAAAGAACTGAAAGAGTCGTGAGCCATTGATCTAGGAGGAGACACTTTTCAACAAATCTCGAGCTTCGAGGAAAATTTCAAGTGTGTTTTCAATTTGAGAACTGAGATCGCTGAAGTGCGAAGACTCAAATTCCCAAAGTAATTTCTGGACCATGATATCTAAGGGAGACGTGGCGTGAATCCGTGAAATTTGGGTAAAGTCCCGAAGTGATTTGTAGCCAATGGATCTAAGGGAGACATGGCATAGATCTATGCACTCCAGGTAAAGTATCGAAGTAATACTTGATCTTTAGATTAGGAGGAAACGCGTAAAGATATCACCACCTTCGGAAAAAAGCAAGGGAGAAAAGGTGTGGTTTGAGATTTGAGATCTCAGAAGTCTGAAGACTTAGAGGAGGTCTCGAGTGTCAATCAAGCAGGGGGTTGCTGGACTATTGATCTGGGTTTGAGGAGTCAAACACTCAAAGACAGAGCAGGACCATTGATGATTAGGACATGTGTCTGTAGATCACCAGCTCTAGAGGATTGACATATGGAAAGAAGCTGGGTTTAAGATTTCAAATTCTCGAAGTCTGAAATTGCAAAGAGATATCGACCATTGATTCAGAGGGAATAGATCTAGTCTATATATTTGAAGGGTGTAGGTCTAAATCGTCGATTTAGAATTTATTTTCAGGATCGTGAGATCGACGATCTCATAACATTACGGGGATAGGAGTTGCGAGGAGTTTAACAAATCAACTATGGGTTGCAATCCAAACCATGGTTTCGTTAAGAGGATATGTGGAGGTTGTAGGAGCATTGCGGGGCCAAAAGTATCTTGACCCCAAACCTCTTGTGGCCACACCCTCAATCGCGTGGTCATATCCCAAGGTCACACCAAGAGAGGGTTTATCTAAAAAGGAGCTAACACTGACACTGATTTTTCACAGCAGAGCGAAAGGGAAGGTCACGGGTTGTTGTTAGAACTGCACCAGGAAGCCGAGGGGCCTCTGTTTAGATACAGGAGGGGACCTTTAAGGTTCTAGAGAGTCTTTTGACTCAAGAATCATATATCCATTGACTGGGAGGTCACACATCCCTACAGGGGGAGTAGGGGGCTGCATCAGGTGGTATCAGAGATCATATTCTGTTTGTTTGAAGACATCAGAAAAAAGGAGAAAGGAGGAAAATATGTATCAATTGCGGTATCAAAAATTTGATTTTTGTTTGCAGGTGACATAGTGGAATCATGCCACCCAGAAGGCGTAGAGCGAATACAGAAATGGAAGAAGAAATGAGGTGACTCTGAATGAGACTGGATGCCATGGAAACAACACAGAGGAGAGCACCAGACAATGGAGATATAACTGAAACTGAGAGAGAAGAGGAAGAAGAGGTCGAAGAAAATGCAGCAGAGGATGCTACACAAGATCGCTTAATAAAAATTGTTTCAAAGATAGGATCCAGAGCAGGGATAAAGGTACTAATGTATGAAGGCAATTTGGAAGTTGAAGAATTGTTATATTGGGTACATGCTATGAAAAAATAATTTGATTATGAAGATGTCGAAGAAGAAAATATGGTGAAGCATGCAGTGACAAGACTGAAGGGTCATGCAGCGCTATGGTGGGATGGAATATAAGCCAAACGCAAGAGAAATGGTAATCATAAAATTAAAAGTTGGGATAGGATGGTAGCCAAACTGAAAGCCAAATTTATCCCGAGGGATTACCAAATCAATATGTACAGAAGATTGCAGAACTTGAGACATAAAGGTTTATCAGTGAAGGAGTACATTGAAGAATTTTACAGACTGAACATCATGGATGGAGAGAAGGAAAATGAAGATGAAAAGACAGCCAAATATATCAATGGGATGAGATACAAAATACAAGAAAAGATCAACATGATGGTGGTTAGTACAGTTGAGGATGCTTATCAAGCAGCCTTGAAAGATGAATAAAAATTGGCCAGGAAGCAAAGCCAACGAAGCAGATGAGGAAATTCAAGCAGAGGTAAGGGAACCAACAGAGATAAGTTCTAGAAATCGAATCCTGAAGCTAGAAAACAACATAGTCACCTAGAGAAAGGTGGAAGTTCTAAATAAGGACAATATGGAGGAAGAATTTCTTTTTCCAAGGGATGAGGAAGAGCCAGAGGAGGTGTCATTAAATGTTATACCTGTGGAAAACAAGGACATGAATCTTGGGAATGTCTCAATAGAAAGAAAGAAGGAGGAGGTGAAGCACACATAGATGAAGCACATAAGCATGTGGAAGAAGAAGCAACAGAAAGAGGAAGGAACCTCATGATGAGGAAAATTTTTCTTAATTGAGAAAATGAGGCAAAAGAACCAGTTCAATGAACAAGTCTGTTCAGAACTGCTTGCAAGGAGAAAGACAAAGTTTGCAAGGTGATCATAGATAGTGGGAGTACTGACAATCTAATATCCACAGAGATGGTGGAGAAGCTAGAGTTGAAGACAACTGCACATACAAACCCATACAAGGTATCATGGTTGCATAAAGGACATCAAGTAATGGTAAGTCAACAATTCCAAGTTGAATTTAAAATAAGAGGTTATAGGGATGAAATATTATGTGATGTAATTCCTATGGATGTCTGTAATATTTTATTGGGGAGGTCATGGCAGTATGATCGAAAGGTTATTCATGATGGAAGAAAGAATACCTATACCCTATAAAAGAATGGTAGGACACATATGTTGTTACCCATAGAGGACAAAGAGAGAAAGAGGGAATCTAGTTCAAGCATAGTTCTCATGAGTGGGAAGGAGCTCTTGAAATAAGTAGAGAAGGAGAAAGAAATGTAGTTTGATGTAGTGAGGAAACCTAGAGTTATCCTTACAAATACTTCTGTGGAAGATTTTCATGTGGAAATATAGGAATTGTTAGAAAAATTTGTTGATATAGTAGTGGATGAGTTACCACACTCATTGTCACCCATTAGGAGTATAAGCCATCATATTGGACTTATTCTAGGAGCTAGTTTACCAAACAAAGAAGCTTATAGGTTGACACCTAGAGAGAATGAGGAAGTCAAAAATCAAGTCTAGGAGTTGTTGGATAAAGGTTTAGTTAGGAAAAGCCTAAGCCCTTGCACACTACCAACTGTGTTAAGCCCAAAGAAATATGGGGGATGGAGAATGTGTAAAATTCCCAAGCCATCAACAAGATAACCATTAGTTATAGATTCCATTTACCAAGGATGGATGATTTGTTGCACTGTTTGAGTGGAGCGAGCTATTTTTGCAAGATAGACTTGAAAAGTGGATATCATCAAATAAGGATGAGAGACAGAGATGAATGGAAAACAAAATTCAAGACAAACGAAGGATTGTTTGAATGGTTGGTCATGTCGTTTGGGTTGACAAATGCACCAAGCACGTTTATGAGGTTAATGAATGAAGTGTTGAAATAATTCATAGGCAATTTTGTCATAGTATATCTAGATGACATACTAATCTTCAGTAAGACAAAGGAAGAGCACTTAAGGCATTTGACATCAATGATGAAAAGGTTGCATCATGAGAAGTTGTTGATAAATCTAAAGAAGAGTTATTTTATGCAAAAGGAGCTCATATATTTGGGTTTCGTAATCTCTTCAAATGAATTGAAGATGGACCTAGAAAAAGTGAGAGCGATCAGAGAATGGCCATCACCGAGCAACATATTTGCGATAAAAAGTTTTCATGGGTTAGTGAGTTTTTATAGAAAATTTATTAGAAATTTCAGTGGTATATGTGCACCCATGATGGACACTATGAAGAAGAAACAAAAGTCCTTCAGTTGGACAGAGGAAGATGAAAAAAGATTCAAAGTGTTGAAGGACAAAATCACAGAGCAACCAATTTTGGTCTTACCAGATTTTGGAAAAACATTTTAGGTGAGATGCGATGGAAGTGGATTAGCTATTGGAGTATTCTTGAGTTAGGAAAATAAGCCAAATTCTTATTTTAGTGAGAAACTGAATGACACCAAGCTGAAATATTCCATGTATGGTAGGGAATTTTATGCGGTGATTCAAGCTTTGAAAAAATGGAGGCACTATCTAATTCCTAAAGAATTTGTCTTGTACAATGATAATCAAGATTTGCAGTTTATTACTAGGCAAGAAAAGTTGAATCAAAAACATGCAAAATGGGCAGAATTTACGCAAAATTTTAGTTTTGTTATTAAGTACATTGTTGGAACTGCTAACAAAGTTGCAGATGCTTTGAGCAGGAGGAGTTTGATTGTACAAGAATTCCAAGTGGAAACCTTAGGGTTCGAATAGCTCAAGGAGATGTATAAAGAAGATGCAAATTTTAAGGAAGCTAATGAGGCATGTAAGAATACTTTGTTGGGAGATAGAAGCCCATGAACCAAATATTTGATCTAGGATGAATTATTGTTCGAAGGAAGCCAATTGTGCATACCGAAATGCTCAATGAGAGATAACCCGCTGAAAGAGAAACACAACAGAGGTTTAGCTGGACATTTTGGTCATGATAAGACATTTGCATAGCTGAGCAATTCTCATTATTGGCCGAGCATGAGAGAAGAGGTGAACAATTTTTTGAACAAATGTAGAATTTGTCAGTATGCAAAAGGAAGACAACAAAACACTGGTTTGTATCAACCATTACCAATTCCAGAAAGGCTGTGGGATGAAATCAGTATGGATTGTTTTTGGGATTGCCTAGAACTAAAAAAGGGAGAAATTCCATATTTGTTGTGGTGGAAAGATTTTCAAAAATGGAACATTTCATATCATGCCAGAAGACAAACGATGCTACACACATCACCAATTTGTTTTTCAAGGAAGTAGTGAGACTACATGGATTGCCAAGGAGCATAGTTTTAGATAGGGACACAAAATTCATAGGACACTTTTGGAGGACTCTATGGAAGAGGCTGGGGATGAACTTGCCTTTAGTTCATCATATCAACCTCAGATAGATGGACAGACTGAAGTAGTAAAAGGGAGTCTCAGAAACTTGTTAAGAAGTTTAGTCACTGAGCAAGGTCATCAATGGGATCAGATTTTGGCACAAGTAGAATTTTCATTCAACAAATCAGTGAATAGGAGCATAGGGAAACATCCATTTGAAATTGTGTATGGTATACAACCAAGAGGGATTACATAGTTGAGAGATATGAATCAATATGAGTTCAGAAGTGCTAGAGTAGAGGATTTTTCAACATAAATGAAGAAACTTCATGATAGAGTTGGAGAGAAGCTACATGAAAACAACTGGAAATACAAGAGTAGAGTTGATTAAAAGAGGAGAGAAGTTCAATTAGAAGTTGGAGATGAAGTTTTAGCTCATTTGAGAAAAGAGAGGTTTCCAAGGGGAATGTATAACAAATTGAATATGAAGAATATAGGACCATGCAAGATTCTTAGAAAATTCGCAGCCAATGCTTATGAGATTGAGTTGCCAGACAATGTTGGGATATCACCGATATTCAATGTTGTAGACCTGTATCCTTACAGGAGAGATGAGGCAGGAGAATCAAATGATCAGAAAGAAATTCAGTGGGAAGATCAATTACCCACAATAGAAAAAACTCAGATGGAGAAAATCATTGAACAAAGGGATGGAAAGAAAACAGGAGGAAGACATACCCTGAATACTTAGTGAAGTGGAAAGATCATCGAATGGAAGATGCGAGTTGGGTTACAAAACCTGATATTTTGAAGCATGGAAAAACAATGCAAGAGCTCATGGACAGGAGTCCATGAAAACATTTTAACTAGAGGAGTATGATGTGGGAGAATCCCCTTCAAAGTCAACAATGTACATGTGAAGGAAAACAAATGACATATCAACAATGCCAGAATTTCAAATCAAACATTAATTTCAGAATTTAAATCGATTGTTGGGATATTTTGTAAACAACCATTTTAAAATTGTAACTTGTTTGTAAAGTCATGAAGGACTGTAAGAGATTGCATATATGGAGTGTTGACTCTATCTGGCAATAACTGGTAGTCATTGTAATAGGACAAAGTAGGTAACAACTTTGAGTTTGATAGGATATATTTCAGATAGGTCAGAGAGCTCGTGGAGTAGTCCTTAGATAGGTTTTTCATTTTTGTATTGTAACAGATAGACATGATAGGAAGAAGGAGATAGAGATCAGAGAGATCAGTAAAACAGAGTAGAGTAGGAGAAATACTATGTAATTTTGTTTTCATGAAGGAATAGAACAGACAAAATTGTCCCAAAGCTCGGACTGTGTTCATTTGATGTGTGATTAAATGACTGTTATATTCTGTATGTGTTCTTGAGTTTATTTCCTTCATGCATGATTGTTTGAGAGATTGATTGTATGAGTTCGTGACGAAACTGGATGAGTTTCAATTGTTTCTCTTCTGATACTTGTATGCAAGGTGTGCATCTCAAATGTAAGGAGTGCATCGACTGAGTCTTGAATTGACTTAGATAATTTCAGAAAGAACCAGGGAAACTCAGACCAGATGGAAGGTGTGAACAATGTTAAGAAGCCAAGAAGATTTAAAGAACCAGTGCAGAGGATCGCCAGGTGGGCGAGGAGAAGAATTTCTTTTCAAGAAATCCTTCAAACTGAGTTATTCAAAATCCTAAGAACACAAGGTGTGCATGGGAAGTTGAAAATCCTTTCAAGGACCGAAGCTCAGAAGAGATAACACTTTTCATGAGTGCTGATGAGATCCCAGAGTCGGATTCATAGTGAGAACAAAGGTCCAAAACCTTTGAAAGCGGATAAATCTTCCAGGTTGGGAGATATCAGAAGTTGAGGAGGAAGAGCGACCGTGATCATTGGGTCACAGTGAAAAGAGACCAACAATGGTCAGATCAGAAGTAAGTGCATGAGTCTTAGCACTTCACATACAGAGGAGAGTGAACCTATTGGGGTTGAAACTTGAGGTTTCTAAAGCCCAAAGAACTGAAACCCTGAAATAGAATCTCAGTCATCCGATCATAGGAACAGATCTAATCCATCAGACTGTTTAGGGCAAAGATCAAGCATTGGATTCCCAGGAGGAATCATACCCATTGGTTGCTGTGAGTTCAAGAGGAGGAACAGTTTGAAGCTTGAGATTCCTGAATCCCAAAGCTCCATAATTCTGAAGTGGAATCTCAGCCATTCGATCATCTGAAATAGACCTAATATGTCATATCGTTTGAAGTTAATCTCAAATGTTGGATTGGTCAAGCGAGTGTGAACTGTTAGATATCGCGAGTTCATAAGGAGTTGAGTTTGAAATTTGAAACTCCCAAAATGCGAACAGCTGGAGAGTCGAATCATATCTGGACCGTTAGATCCAGGAGGGTACATGTCGGTGAGTCGTGAGATCTAGAGGAAGGTAAGAAGTGAAAGGTTGAAATACCCGAAGCTCGAAGAGTCGAAAGATCTATGAGACGTTGATCTTGGAGGAGACACTTGTCAATAGATCTCAAGCTTGAGGGAAACTTTGAAGTGTGTTTTCAATTTGAGAACTAAGATCACCGAAGAAAGAAGACTTGAAGTCCCAAAGTGATTTCTGGATCGTGAGATCTAAGGGAGACGTGGCACGAATCCATGAACTCCGTGTAAAGTCCCGAAGTGATTTGTAGCCACCGGATCTAAGGGAGATGTGGTGTAGATCAATGCACTCCAGGTAAATTCCCAAATTAATCCTTGATCGTTAGATCAGGAGGACACGCATTAAGAGATCACTGCCTTCGGATAAAATCAAGGGAGAAAAGGCATGGTTTGATATTTGAGATGTCAGAAGCTCGAAGACCCAGAGGAAATCTAGAGTGTTGATCGAGAAGGGGGTCGCTGGACTGTTGATATAAGTTTGAAGAGTCAAACACCCAAAGACAGAGAAGGACCATTGATGAGTAGGAAAAGCGTTCGTAGATTTCCAGCTCCAGAGGATTTACATACATAAAGAAGTTGGGTTTGATATTTCAAATTCCCGAAGTCCGAAATTGTAAAGAGATCTCGACCGCTGATTTAGAGGGAATAGATCTAGTCCATAGATTTGAAGGGAACAGGTATGAATATTCGATTTAGAATTTATTTTCAATATCGTGAGATCGATGATCCCATAACATTGTTGGGACAAGATTTGCAAGGAGTTTAAAAAATCAAGGGTGGGCCGCAATCCAAACCGTGGTTTCGTTAAGAGGACACGTGGAGGTTGTAGGAGCATTGTAGGCCCAAAATAAGTTTGAACCCAAACCACTTGTGGCCACACCTGCAATCAGGTGTTCATAGCCCAAGGTCACACCAAGAGAGGGTTTATCTAAAAGGGAGCTAACACCGACACTCTAATTTTTCGTAGTAGAGCGAAAGGGAAGGTCGCAGGTTGCTATCAGACTTGCACCAGGAAGTCGAGGGGCCTGTGTTTAGATACAAGAGGGGACCTTTAAGGTTCCAGAGAGTCTTTTGACTCAATAATCGAATATCCATTGATCGGGAGGTTGCACAACCCTACGGGGGGAGTAGGGGGGGTGCATCATAGGTAAACATAAAACCCATGGATGGTTTTCTGGTATGAAATTTATTTGATAACTAATCTATTAGGTACATGGAATGGAAACATATGGGGATCTCTGGTTGATTCATAAATTCTAATGTGGGTAGAATTATTATCTAACTATGAGTCACCATTATGTTTTAAAACATATATGGCCTCCTCTGATAATATTGGGCATGGTTTGAAAAAGATAATCTCATATAAAGTAGAGAAAAAAGGACCACATGTTTGTGTATAATGGTGCATATATTTATGCTCCCATAGAAAATAAAAATATACATGTATTAGAGGAAATTATGGGGTCTATTCCCATCCCATCCTAGGGAATGTGTTGAAGGAACAAAAAATTCTAGGATCCAATGCCTTAAAAATGGTAATAAGTCAATGAATACAATCCACTTCGAGGGGGAAACCTTATTGTACAATATATAAAATTAATAATACAATATGAGATGTGATAAGATGATCCTAAGACTAAGTCTCCTTGGTGTATATATATAGGAGACAAAGGGTGCAATTATAATGAAAGGGTACAACGAAGGGTTCTAGATGACATACAAATATAACACTATAAGTGTAATAATTGAATAGCTATGGATCAGGAAGGGGTTTTATAGATAACACATGGATTTATTTAGGTATTAACATGCCCCTACCCTTGAAACAAGTTTTGTCCTCAACACTTGACTAACTGTAGGTTTTTCTACATGAAGGACTCATCTTCCCATGTTGCCTCTTCCATTGGTAAGTTCTTTATTTTGATCAAGTAATATGTAACTGATCAATTTCTCAATTGCATAATCCTTGTTCAAGGATTCTTTCTGGTTCTAGCATGTCTGTCCCTTCTTCATTAATATATGGTAAAATATTTTGGACTAGGATCTTATTTCTTATTACCTTCTTTAAGAAACAAACATGGAAGACTAGATATACACGTGAATATGGAGTCAACTCCAATATGTAAGCCATACTTCCAATCCTTTGTAAAACCTTATAGGGGGCATAATATCTGGGTGCTAATTTATTGTTCTTCTTTTGTTACTTGAGGGACATCTATTTATATGGTTGTATCCTCATAAATACCCAATCCCCCACTTCAAATTCCCTTTCTTCACGATGTTGATCTTCTTATTTTTTCATCCCATTTTGTGACATAACCAATTTGTCCTTCAATAGTTTGAGAACCTCTCATTGATTCTCTATGTGTTCCTCCACTTCTTGAACCTTTGTATTCCTTTTCAAGGTTGATGTAACACATGGAGTATGATATCCATAAAGTGGCATAAATGGGAACATTTTTTATGAAGTATGGAAGGATGTGGTGTACCACCATTCCTCCAAGGGAAACCACTTGGCCCACTGAGTCTATTTATCATATGCAAAGAAATGAATATATTCTTCTAGAAATTTATTCACAAACTCAATTTTCCCATTGGATTGAGGATGGTAAGATGATATGTGATCCAATTGAGTACCCAAACAAGAAAATGATTTAGTCCAAAAATTTCCTATGAAAATTGGATCTCTATGGCTTACAATAATCTTGGGGACTCCATGTATATTTTGAATAGTTTCCATGAATGTTGTGGATACTATACCTTTAAAAGGATGAGAAAGAGAGAAAAATTAGCATACTTTTTTAGTATATCCACTACTACCATGATGACAATCTTTCCTCAGGATTCAGGTAAACCTATAGTAAAATCCATTGAAGTTTCTTCCCAATGTTGACGTGGTATAGATAATGGTTGTAGGATACATGACATCTTGATTATATCTCCCTTATTCTATTGGTACAAAAAAAATTTAGACATAAAATCTTGAACATCAATTTTAATACCTTCCCCCCAAAAATCATTCTTTATTCTCTGGTATGTTTTCAAGAATTTTGAATGTCCTCCTATAGGAGAAGTTTCCAATTCTAGAAGGAACTTCTATTTGAGTTGGGAATTCTTACATAAATATAGGTGATCATGATACCATAGGAAATTATTCTTCCATACGAAATTATATAATGAAATGGGGTCCTCTTGTATTTTTTGAATGATATTTCATATGTATTGATATTTCTTCCATTCTATCCTTTATTCTTCCACACAATCAGATTGCAAAATAGAAATTGCACATAAATAACCTTTTTTTTCTTATTCTTTCCTTGAAAGGGCATCTTCCACAACATTATTTTTTCTTTTTTTGTAGATAATTTCAAATTCATAACCTAGCATATTTGTAACCCATTTTTTTCTCTTTCGAATACAATCATTTCTCCAAGAAGTACTTGAAACTAACATGATCTGTTTTTACTTTGAAGTGTCTTCCTATTAGGCAAGGGTTCAATTTCTATGTTGCATGTAGTGTGGCCAGCATTTCCTTTTAAGTTGACTGCTTTCAAAGGCAATGGGCCTTCCTTCTTGCATTAAAACTACACCAATTCCATGGCCCGAGGCATCACACTACACAATGAGAGTTGTACACATAACCTCCTCAATTTTTTCCAAAGATTTGGTTCTTTCTTTATTCCAATAAAATGCTTCTTTTTTTAATAATTTTGCTAGAAGTGATTCTATTTGACCATAGTTCTCGAAAAACTTGTGGTAATAGCCTATCTATCCTAAGAATCCTCCAGTTTTCTTAAAGGTTTTGGGAATGGCCCATTCCCTTATAGATTTAATTTTGTTAGGATCCAATTTTACACCTTCATGAGATACAATATTTCCCAAATATTCCACTTATTGAACCCTAAAGAAACACTTGGAAGGATTTGCATAAATTTATTGTTGTTCCAATAGTCGTAATACTCTATCAACATGTTGTACATGCTCGTCCCAATATTTGTTGTATATTAGTATGTCATCAAAAAATACTAACACAAAATTTCTAAGGAAGGGCTTGAAAACATAATTCATCAAGCTTTGAAATGTTGAAGGTGTATTAGTAAGTCCAAATGGGACAACTAAAACTCATTAGGACCTTCATGTGTTCTAAGAGTTTTTTTGGGAATGTATTCTTGCCTCATTCTTATTTGATGATATCTCAAATGAAGATCGAAGTTAGGAAATAATTTTTATCCATGCAATTCATCTAATAATTCACCAATGACAGGAATAGGAAACTTATCTTTGATGGTCGTTTTGTTGATTTATCTAAAATCTGGATACATATATCATGAACCATATTTTTTGTAACCATCACAACGAGTGAAGAGAAACAACTTTGGATAGGTTGAATGATGTCTTCCTCTAAAATTTCTTGGATCATACACTCAATATCACTCATATATGCATATGGATACCTATAAGTTTTGATTTTATATGGTAAAATTCTTAGCTACAAATGAATAGCATGGTCGTGATCTCAAGTAGGTGGAAGACCCTTAGGCATTTCAACAAATACCTTGGAATGATTGTTGATTACTACTTGGAGATCTAATGGAGCATAGGATATGGATGTTTGAACATCAAGTGAGTAAAATTATGCAATTACACCATGGTGTCCCTTTTTGAGTATTTTTTTCATGCTATTAGAGCTTATCATCTTAGAGGTTTTCCCTTGGATACCTCTAAGATAAATTTCCTTTCCTTCCAAGGAAACTCTCATGAAAATATATTGAAAATTAAGGGCCATTATTCCCAATGATTGTAACCATTGGACCCCTAATACAACATGAACACCACCCATTTGGATGGAAATCATGCGAATATTGAAAAAATACTCCCCCATGTTGAGATTAATACTATCACACTTCCCAGAACAATTTATGTTACCTCCATCTGCAATAATTAATTGAAACTCTAGTGCGGGATATACGATTCAATTGAGGTAATTGGATAATTTGTAATTGATGCTATTATGGGTACTACAAGACTCAATTGATATTGTTAAATTTTTCTTTTTGATGTATCCTTGTATATTGAGGGTTTGTGGAGTATTGATGACTATCAATGCATGACAAGATATTGTTAGAGTAGTCTCTTCTAGATCTATCTCTTGTGATGGTTCCATTTCTTGATCTTCTTCCTCTTCATACTCAATGTAAAATAATTGTTTCTCATTGAATTTATTCCCTTTACTGTACTTTATGTCACAATTGAAGCATAGTCCCTTTGCTCTTATTTCATCCATTTGTTAAGGTGTCAACCTTGTCATTTTAGGAGAGGGAACATGGTTCTCTCTATAGTTATCATTGGCCACCCTTCTAGTATCCATATTTGTTTTTCCACTTTCTTTCCCATACTAAAATCTTGCTCTGGGGATTTAGGTCCGAAGAGATGCACCTCATGTTGAATGTTCTCCTTTAATCTGTCGATAAAGAGATCTAACAAATTATGGAATATTTTTTACCATGAGACTGAGCTTTTGGAATTGTTGAATGTGTTATGTGATTCAAATTTTTTGTCGAATATTTATCAATTAACTAAAGAATGTATTGATCTTAATATTGTTGGAATACTGAGAGGGGGGAATGAATCAATATGAGAACTTTATTATCACTTTTAACCACAATATGTAATCATTAAATTCATCAACAATATGTCATCACTATATCATGAACATTATAAATCAACATAGAATAATAGAAATCCACTTAAACACAATACACCAGAATTTACTTGGAAACCCAAATGGGATAAAACCACAAAATTATTTTCTTATATATCAAAATAATACATTCATTGGAAGAACCAAATTCCCAATTCTCCAGCTACAACTGGAAGGTGGCTATGACCCCCTATTTTTAGGCTCTGACCTGAAGGAAGCTACAACTCACTAAATTCTTCGGCTCCAACCAGAAGGAGGCTACAACCCCCTGATTATCAAGATCCAACCTGAAAGAAGCTACAACTCCCTAAATTATTTGGCTCCAACCAGAAGGAGGCTACAACCCCCTGATTATCAAGATCCAACCTAAAGTAATCTCCAACTTTCTGTGTTCTTCAACACCAACCGGAAGGAGGCTACAACCATGTTTCCTTGCCCCATCCTTCCACCTTGAAATATAAGTGTAGAGCAACTGTCACTACTACAATAACTGCCACTTCCACTGTCACTATCATTGTCAATGTCACATAAGCATGTAACACTCACCATCAACTTATGCTATACAAAAATCTGAACCACATCATCCATCAATTGTGTACCAACATATATGCATCAATCATGAACAATAAGATATACCAACTACAACATCAATTATAAGTAGCCAATAATGTACCATATTTCAAACATGAATACAAATTGTATCATATACCATAGAATCAATGAAGTATAGACATGTACCATATCATCAATGAAGAACCAATGCATGTCCCTCATGCATATGCCAACATACATCAAGTGTATACCTAGACTATGAACAATCCTCTCAAGGATATGAACCATAAAAACCATTCCATATGATGAACCATATATACCAAAATACCTTACTCAATCATGTATCCATGATGTACCTCAATCATGTGTCAAACCCTCATCAATATTCCAAGTATGCCTCAAGCGTACACCACATCATAATCAAGAATAACCTTCACAAGGAGTACATAAACATACAAGTACCTTTGTAGATAAACTAAAACACTAAAATGTTGACCTGTAAGTTATCTTGTATCTTCAGGGACTTGGTACTAGCATTTCCCCCAAACTTGTCTTGTCCTTGTGGGACTAATACATCTTGTCTCGTAGGGCCTCACGTGTCAGGTAAACTACAACCCTTGGGGATTCCTTGTGGGACACTAGTAGTTTGACTTGTGGGGATCATCCAAACTAGGGTTTCCTAAGATATTTTCACTCTCCTATGCAACCACAAAACACATGCACCTCTCACTTGTCGCTATCTCACATTTCACCATCGTAAAATTGCCAAATCGATTACTATTTCACTAGAATATTTTCAATAGAATAAGTGAGTGAATGTACTTGAGAATGAACCCTTGAGGTGTATTTATAATTTTTCTAGGTAACCTCTTTCCTTAATATTAGGGGCATCTTAACTTTCTTGTTACAAGCACTTTACCCTTTCATTAATGACTTGTAACCAACTAGAGGCTTCTTGACCATTCTTTGGGGCTTATAATTTCACAAGGCCATAACTACCTAAATGTGAGAAACTAAATGGCATACCACATATCATTAGAAATGGCATGATGCAGAATATCCATCAAATTTAGGTTTCATAACCATACCATTGGGGATACTGAACTTCTTCAAAGGTTGACATCATTTAAAATCAATATTTCAACAATCCCACCCTTTGGAATTGATGGAAACACTGATGGAATGGGAATACTCATGCTCCTTCTCATACTCCCCCTGTTACTATCTCTCCCCCTATATTCATACATCTCCCCCATTCTGCATGCATATGTTCTTTCTCTTTGTTTCCATGCATATGTTCTTCTCTCTCCCCCTTTGACATCAATGGAAAATGGTAATTCTCCTTGGGCATCCTCCCCTTGTCTACAATCCTATGCTCTCTCTTCATGGTTCTTCCTCATGTAAGTCTCTAATGTATATGAAAAGCATTCAAAATATTCTTTATTTGTATTCTTCAAGTCTTTTGCATCACTCCCCATGTCTTACTATTCCCTATTCCATGTGGATCACTATGGGGAAGAAACTAATCCAAGTTTATGTCAAAGATACTCAAAATTATCCCTCGGAATATGTTTGGTGAAGATATCTACAATCTTCTCTTTTATCCCAATGTACTCGATCTTGATGGTCTTCTCTGTAGCTTGTTCCCGTAAAAAGTGATACTTGATTGGAATGCATTTTTTCTTGGAATTCATCATTGGATTCTTGGAGATATTGATAGCACTGGTGTTATCACAGAGTATTGAAATGGGCTCATCATATTCCACTTATATATCCTGCAAGGTATGCTTCATCTAGAGAAATTGAGTGCAACATTCTATTGCTGCAATATATTCTGGCTCTCTTATGGACAAAGATATTAATGTTTGTTTCTTTCTTAGCCATGATACCAGACACTCATCTAAGTATAAATCTGCTCCACTTTTACGTCTTCTATCATCAATGCTACCTGCCCAATTTTCATCTGTGTAGGTAACCAAAAGATAGATCATTCCCTTTTTGGATACCATAATCCAAACTCTTTTGTTTCTTTGAGATATCTGAATATTCTCTTTACTTCCATAACATGTGTTTATTTTGGTGTTTCTTGAAATCTAGCAACCTGTCTAACTGCTTGCATCACATCTGGTCTTCACACTATCACATATAGTAAGCTTCTAATCATTAATATGTAGACTCTCTGATCTTCATCCTAAGAATCATCATCCTTGCTTAACTTGCAACTGGTTTGTATAAGAGTACTTACGAGTTTGGAATCTTCCATTCCAAACTTCTTTAGAATTTATCTAATATAATTGGTCTGAGAGATGAAAATATGTTTACCATGCTGACATATCTGTAATCCCAAAAATAAATTCAACTCACCAAGAAAAGACATTTCAAACTCATTCTGCATATCTCTAGAAAACTGCTAACTCATCCTTTCATCGTCACTTCCGAAGATGATGTCATCTACATAAACTTCAATGATTAATATACTATCTCGATCCACTTTTATGTAGATATTGTTGTCTTC
>JASDQU010107482.1:37337-55094 GCA_032191745.1 Picea mariana | reverse complement strand
TACATTTCCTTTTTCTTCCTCCCCCTTATTCCCCTTTGTTCCTCTTCTTTTCCTTTGTTATATACTTCTTCCTTTTGTTTCTTCTTTTATTGCTAACTTTTTTGTTCTTCCTCATTATCCTTTCTAAGTTTTTCCTTGGCTCTTTTTTATTAACTTTCTCTATCTTTTTTTTTTCTTTTTTTCGCCTTAGATATTTTTCTTCTCTATTTGTTCTTTTGTTTACACCTCTAGTTTTTTCTAAGCATCCAATTTCAATTATTACACTTATAAATTCTTATTTATCTTTCTTCATCTATAAATTCATTTTCTATTGCTAATGTCTCTATTTCAACTTTATCTATTCTTTCTTCCTCCACTGCTATTTGTTGTAATATGACTTGCACTTCTTCATATGTCAATGCCCTTGTTTTTTTTCCCGTCTTTATTTTTATTCATGTGACTATTTGAAGGCAATGTCAACATATGAGTGATGAATATCAACCAATTTTATTGGGTCATGCATCTAAAAACCTCTCTTTAATGAAATGGTAATTTGACATATTCTCTCCCTTCATATTTTCCCACATAGAGTTGGTCAGTCCATACATGCTAATGTAAATTAGCTATTGATGACATAAATTCGTTTTTGATGATATAGGTTGATGCAGGAGCATCGCCTTCAAAGTCAACAATGCACACGTGGAGGAAAACGAATGACATCTCAACAATGCTAGAATTTCAAATCAAACATTAATTTCAGAATTTAAATCGGTTGTTGGGATATTTTGTAAACAACAATTTTAAAATTGTAACTTGTTTGTAAAGTTGTGAAGGACTGTAAGAGATTGCATATATGGAGTGTTGACTCTATCTGATAATAACTGGTAGTTATTGTAATAGGAAAAAGTAGGTAACAACTTTGAGTTTGATAGGATAGATTTCAAAAATGATAGAGAGCTTGTGGAGCAATCCTTAGATAGGTTTTTCATTGTTGCATTGTAACAGATACACAAGATAGGAAGAAGGAGATAGAGATCAAAGATATCAATAGAACATAGTAGAGTAGGAGAAATACTATGTAATTTTGTTTTCATGAAGGAATAGAACAGATAGAATTGTCCCAAAGCTCGAACTGTGTTCATTTGATGTGTGATTAAATGACTTTTATATTATGTATATGTTCTTGAGTTTATTTCGTTCATGCATGATTGTTTAAGACATTTATTGTATGAGTTCATGACGAAACTTGATGAGTTTCAATTGTTTCTTTTCTGATACTTGTATGCAAGGTGTGCATCTCAAACACAAGGAGTGCATCGACTGAGTCTTGGATTGACTCAAAGAAGTTCAGAGAGAACCAGGGAAACTCAGACCAGGTGCAAGGTGTGTACAGTGTCAAGAAGCCAACAAGCTTCGAAGAAGTAGCATAGCGGATCACCAAGTGGGTGAGGAGAAGAATTTATTTTCAAGAAATGCTTCGAGCTGAGTTATTCGAAATCTCGAGAATGCAAGGTGTGCGTGGAAAGTAAAAAATCATTTCAAGGATCGAAGCTTAGAGGAGATAACACTTTTCAAGAGTGTTGATGAGATCCCAGAGTCAGATTCGTAGGGAGAACAAAGGTCTGGAACCTTTGAAAGAAGATAAATCTTCCAGGAGGGGAGATATTAGAAGCTCAGGAGGAAGAGCGACCATGATCGTTGGGTCACAGTGAAAAGAGACCAACAGTCATCGGATCAGAAGGAAGTGCACGATGCTTATCACTTCACGTACAGAGGAGAGAGAACCTATAGGCATTGAAACTTGTGGTTTCTGAAGCCTGAAGAACCAGAACCCTGAAATAGAATCTAAACCCTCCGATCATAGGAACATATATGAGCCATCAGACTGTTCAGGGAAAATATCAAGAGTTGGATCGTTAGGAGGAATCAAAGCCATTGGTTGCTGTGAGTTCAAGAGGAGGAACGGTTTGAATCTTAAGATTCTCGAAGCCCGAAGATCCGAAACGCCGAAGTGGAATCTCAACCATTTGATCATCCAAAACAGATCCAAGATGTTAGATCATCTGAAGTGAATCTCAGACGTTGGATCGGTCAAGAAAGCATGAACCGTCAGATATCGTGAGTTCATAAGGAGTCGAGTTTTAAGTTTTAAACTCCCGAATCTTGAACAGTCAGAGAGCCAAAGCATATATGGACCGTTAGATCCAAGAGGGTACGTGTCAATGGGTCATGAGATCCAAAGGTGAAAGGTTGAAATACTTGAAGCCCGAAGAGCTGAAAGAGTCATGAGCCATTGATCTAGGAGGAGACAGTTGTCAACAGATCTTGAGCTTCGGGGAAAATTTCAAGTGTGTTTTTAGTTTGAGAACTGAGATCGCTGAAGTGCGAAGAATCGAATTCCCAAAGTGATTTATGGACCATGAGATCTAAGGGAGACGTGGTGTGAATCCGTGAAATTTGGGTAAAGTCCCGAAGTGATTTGTAGCCAATGGATCTAAGGGAGACGTGGCATAGATCCATGCACTCCAGGTAAAGTACCAAAGTAATACTTGATCTTTAGATCAGGAGGAAATGTGTAAATATATCACCACCTTCGGATCAAATCAAAGGAGAAAAGTTGTGGTTTGAGATTTGAGATCTTAGAAGTCTGAAGACTCAGAGGAGGTCTCGAGCGTCAATCAAGCAGGGGGTCATTGGACTTTTGATCTGGGTTTGAGGAGTCAAACACCCAAATACAGAGCAGGACCATTGATGATTAGGATAGGTGTCTGTAGATCGCCATCTCTAGAGGATTGACATATGAAAAGAATCTAGGTTTAAGATTTCAAATTCCTGAAGTCGGGAATTGCAAAGAGATATCGACCATTGATTTAGAGGGAATAGATCTAGTCTATATATTTGAAGGGTGTAGGTCTAAATCGTTGATTTAGAATTTATTTTCAATATCGTGAGATCAACGATCCCATAACATTACAAGGACAGGAGTTGTGAGGAGTTTAACAAATCAACTATGGGCTGCAATCCAAACCATGGTTTCGTTAAGAGGATATGTGGAGGTTGTAGGAGCATTGCGGGCGCAAAAGTAGCTTGACCCCAAACCTCTTGTGGCTGCACCCTCAATCGCATGGTCATAGCCCAAGGTCACACCAAGAGAGGGTTTATCTAAAAAGGAGCTAACGCTGACACTGATTTTTCACAGCAGAGCGAAAGGGAAGGTCACGGGTTGTTGTCAGAACTACACCAGGAAGCCGAGGGGCCTCTGTTTAGATACAGGAGGGGACCTTTAAGGTTTTAGAGAGTCTTTTGACTCAAGAATCATAGATCCATTGACCGGGAGGTCGCGCATCCCTACAGGGGGAGTAGGGGGTTGCATCAGGTCGTATCAGAGATGATATTGTGTTTGTTTGAAGACATCAGACAAAGGGAGAAAGGAGGAAAATATGTATCAATTTTGGTATCAAAAATTTGATTTTTGTTTGTAGGTGACGTAGTGGAATCATGCCACCCAGAAGGCATAGAGAGAATACAAAAATGGAAGAAGAAATGAGGTGACTCTGAATGAGACTAGATGCCATGGAAACAACACAGAGGAGAGCACCAAACAATGGAGATATAACTGAAGCTGAGAGAGAAGAAGAAGAAAAGTTTGAAGAAAATGTAGCAAAGGATGCTGCACAAGATCACTTAATAAAATTTGTTTCAAAGATAGGATCTAGAGCAGGGATAAAGGTACCAATGTATGAAGGCAATTTGGAAGTTGAAGAATTGTTATATTGGGTACGTGCTATGGAAAAATAATTTGATTATGAAGATATCGAAGAAGAAAATATGGTGAAGCATGCAGTGAAAAGACTGAAGGGTCATGCAGCGCTGCGGTGGGATGAAATGCAAGCCAAACGCAAGAGAAATGGTAAGCATAAAATTAAAATCTGGGATAGGATGGTAGCCAAACTAAAAGCCAAATTTATCCTGAGGGATTACCAAATCAATATGTATAGAAGATTGCAAAACTTGAGACATAAATGTTTATCAGTGAAGGAGTACACTGAAGAATTTTACAGACTAAACATCAGAGATGGAGAGAAGGAAAATGAAGATGAAAAGACAAATAGATATATCAATGGGATGAGATATGAAATACAAGAAGAGATCAACATGATGGTGGTTAGTACAGTCGAGGATGCTTATCAAGCAGCCTTGAAAGATGAATAAAAATTGGCCAGGAAGTAAAGCCAATGAAGCAGATGAGGAAATTCAAGCAGAGGTAAGGGAACCAACAGAGAGAAGTTCCAAAAATCAAAGCCTGAAGCTAGAAAACAACATAGTCACCCAGAGAAAGGTGGAAGTTCTAAATAAGGACAATATGGAGGAAGAATTTCTTTTTCCAAGGGATGAGGAAGAGCCAGAGGAGGTGTCATTAAATGTTATACCTATGGAAAACAAGGACACAAATCTTGGGAATGTCTCTATAGAAAGAAAGAAGGAGGAGGTGAAGCACACATAGTTGAAGAACATAAGCATGTGGAAGAAGAAGCAACAGAAAGAGGGAGGAACCTCATGATGAGGAAAATTCTTCTTAATCAAGAAAAGGAGGCAGAGGAACCAGTTCAACGAACAAGTCTGTTCAGAACTGCTTGCAAGGCGAAAGACAAAGTTTGCAAGGTGATCATAGATAGTGGGAGCACTGATAGTCTAATATCCACAGAGATGGTGGAGAAGATAGAGTTGAATACAACTGCACATCCAAACCCATACAAGGTATCATGGTTGCAGAAAGGACATCAAGTAATGGTAAGTCAACAATTCCAAGTTGAATTTAAAATAAGAGGTTATACGGATGAAATATTATGTGATGTAATTCCTATGGATGTCTGTAATATTTTATTGAGGAGGTCATGGAAGTATGACTGAAAGGTTATTCAAGATGGAAGAAAGAATACCTATACCCTATAAAAGAATGGTAGGACACATATGTTATTACCCATAGAGGACAAACAGAGAAAGAGGGAATCTAGTTCAAGCATAGTTCTCATGAGTGGGAAGGAGCTCTTAAAATAAGTAAAGAAGGAGAAAGAAATGCAGTTTGATGTAGTGAGGAAACCTAGAGTTATCCTTACAAATACTTCTATGGAAGATTTTCATGTGGAAATCTAGGAATTGTTAAAAAACTTTGCTGATATAGTAGTGGATGAGTTACCACACTCATTGCCACCCATTAGGAGTATAAGCCATCATATTGGACTTATTCTAGGAGCTAGTTTACCAAACAAAGCAGCTTATAGGTTGACACCTAGAGAGAATGAGGAAGTCAAAAATCACGTCTAGGAGTTGTTGGATAAAGGTTTAGTCAGGAAAATCCTAAGCCCTTGCGCAGTACCAACTATGTTAAGCCCAAAGAAATATGGGGGACGGAGAATGTGTAAAAATTCCCAGGCCATCAACAAGATAACCATTAGGCATAGATTCCATTTACCGAGGATGGATGATTTGATGGACTGTTTGAGTGGAGCGAGCTATTTTTGCAAGATAGACTTGAAAAGTGGATATCATCAAATAAGGATGAGAGATAGAGATGAATGGAAAACAAAATTCAAGACAAATGAAGGATTGTTTGAATGGTTGGTCATGTCATTTGGGTTGACAATTGCACCACGCACATTTATGAGGTTAATGAATGAAGTGTTGAAATAATTCATAGGCAATTTTTTCATAGTATATCTAGATGACATACTAATCTTCAGTAAGACAAAGGAAGAGAACTTAAGGCATTTGACATCAATGATGAAAAAGTTGCAGCATGAGAAGTTGCTGATAAATCTAAAGAAGAGTTCTTTTATGTAGAAGGAGCTCATATATTTGGGTTTCGTAATCTCTTCAAACGAATTGAAGATGGACCTAGAAAAAGTGAGAGCGATCAGAGAATGGCCTTCGCCGAGCAACATATTTGCAGTAAAAAGTTTTCATGGGTTAGCAAGTTTTTATAGAAAATTTATTAGAAATTTCAGTGGTATATGTGCACCCATGATGGACACTATGAAGAAGAAACAAAAGTCCTTTAGTTGGACAGAGGAAGATGAAAAAATTTTCAAAGTGTTGAAGGAGAAAATTACAGAGAAACCAATTCTGGTCTTACCAGATTTAGGAAAAACATTTCAGGTGAGATGCAGTGGAAGTGGATTAGCTATTGGAGTAGTCTTGAGTCAGGACAATAAGCCAAATTTTTATTTCAGTGAGAAACTGAATGACGCCAAGCTGAAATATTCCACGTATGGTAGGGAATTTTATGCGGTGATTCAAGCTTTGAAAAAATCGAGGAACTATCTAATTCCTAAAGAATTTGTCTTGTACAATGATAATCAAGCTTTGCAGTTTATTACTAGGCAAGAAAAGTTGAATCAGAAACATGCAAAATGGGTAGAATTTACGCAAAATTTTAGTTTTTTTACAAAGCACATTGTTGGAACTGCTAACAAAGTTGCAGATGCTTTGAGTAGGAGGAGTTTGATTGTACAAGAATTCCAAGTGGAAACCTTAGGGTTAGAAGAACTCAAGGAGATGTATAAAGAAGATGCATATTTTAAGGAAGCTAATGATGCATGTAAGAATCCTTTGTTGGGAGATAGAAGCCCATGGACTAAATATTTGATCTAGGATCAATTATTGTTCAAAGGAAGCCAATTGTGCATACCGAAATGCTCAATGAGAGATAACCCACTAAAAGAGAAACACAACGGAGGTTTAGCTGGACATTTTGGTCATGATAAGACATTTGCATAGCTGAGCAATTCGTATTATTGGCCGAGCATGAGAGAAGAGGTGAACAATTTTTTGAACAAATGCAGAATTTGTCAGTATGCAAAAGGAAGACAACAAAACACTAGTTTGTATCAACCATTACCAATTCCAGAAAGGTTGTGGGATGAAATCAGTATGGATTTTTTTTTGGGATTGCCTAGAACTAAAAAAGGGAGCAATTCCATATTTTTTGTGGTGGAAATATTTTCAAAAATGGAACATTTCATACCATGCCAGAAGACAAACGATGCTACACACATCGCCAATTTGTTTTTCAAGGAAGTAGTGAGACTACATGGATTGTCGAGGAGCATAGTTTCACATAGGGAAACAAAATTCATAGGACACTTTTGGAGGACTCTATGGAAGAGGCTGGGGATGAACTTGTCCTTTAGTTCATCATATCACCCTCGGATAAATGGACAGGCTAAAGTAGTAAAAAGGAGTCTCAGAAACTTGTTAAGAAGTTTAGTCACTGAGCAAGGTCGTCAATGGGATCAGATTCTGGCACAAGTAGAATTTTCATTCAACAAATCAGTGAACAGGAGCACAGGGAAACGTCCATTTGAAATTGTGTATGGTATACAACCAAGAGGGATTACAAAGTTGAGAGATATGAATCAACATGAGTTCATAAGTGCTAGAGTAGAGGATTTTTCAACATAAATGAAAAAACCTCAAGATAGAGTTAGATAGAAGCTACGTGAAAATAGCTGGAAATACAAGAGCAGAGTTGATCAAAAGAGGAGAGAAGTTCAATTAGAAGTTGGAGATGAAGTTTTAGCTCATTTGAGAAAAGAGAGGTTTCCAAGGGGAATGTATAACAAATTGAATATGAAGAATATAGGACCATGCAGGATTCTTAGAAAATTCGCAGCCAATGCTTATGAGATTGAGTTGCCAGACAACGTTGGGATATCACTGATATTCAATGTTGTAGACCTGTATCCTTATAGGAGAGATGAGGTAGGAGAATCAAAAGATCAGAAAGAAATTCAGTGGGAAGATCAATTACCCACAGCAGAAAAAACTCAGATGGAGAAAATCATTGAACAAAGGGATGGAAAGAAAATAGGAGGAAGACATACCCTGAATACTTAGTGAAGTGGAAAGATCATCCAATGGAAGATGTGAGTTGGGTTACAAAACCTGATATTTTGAAGCATGGAAAAACAATGCAGGAGCTCATGGAAAGGATTCCATGAAAACATTTTAACTAGAGGAGTATGATGTGGGAGAATCCCCTTCAAAGTCAACAAAGCATGCATGGAGGAAAATGAATGACATATCAACAATGCCAGAATTTCAAATCAAACATTAATTTCAAAATTTAAATCGATTGTTGGGATATTTTGTAAACAACCATTTTAAAATTGTAACTTGTTTGTAAAGTCATGAAGGACTGTACGAGATTGCAGATATGGAGTGTTGACTCTACCTGGCAATAATTGGTAGTTATTGTAATAGGACAAAGTAGGTAACGACTTTGAGTTTGATAGGATAGATTTTAGATAGGTCAGAGAGCTCGTGGAGTAGTCCTTAGATAGGTTTTTCATTTTTGTATTGTAACAGATAGACATGATAGGAAGAAGGAGATAGAGATCAGAGAGATCAATAAAACAGAGTAGAGTAGGAGAAATACTATGTAATTTAGTTTTCATGAAGGAATAGAACAAACAAAATTGTCCCAAAGCTCAGACTGTGTTCATTTGATGTGTGATTAAATGACTGTTATATTTTGTATGTGTTCTTGAGTTTATTTTGTTCATGCATGCTTGTTTGAGAGATTGATTGTATGAGGTCGTGACGAAACTGGATGAGTTTCAATTGTTTCTCTTCTGATACTTGTATGCAAGGTGTGCATCTCGAATGCAAGGAGTGCATTGACTGAGTCTCAGATTGACTTAGATAATTTCAGAGAGAACCAGGGAAACTTAGACCAGATGCAAGGTGTGCACAATGTTAAGAAGCCAAGAAGCTTTGAAGAACCAGTATAGAGGATCGCTAGGTGGGCGAGGAGAAGAATTTCTTTTCAAGAAATCCTTCAAACTGAGTTATTCAAAATCCTGAGAACACAAGGTGTGCATGGGAAGTCGAAAGTCCTTTCAAGGACCGAAGCTCAGAAGAGATAACACTTTTCACGAGTGATGATGAGATCCTAGAGTCGGATTCGCAGTGAGAACAAAGGTCCAAAACCTTTGAAAGTGGATAAATCTTCCAGGTTGGGAGATATCAGAAGCTGAGGAGGAAGAGCGACTGTGATCATTGGGTCAGTGAAAAGAGACCAACAATGGTCAGATCATAAGTAAGTGCATGAGTCTTAGTGCTTCACATACAGAGGAGAGTGAACCTATCGGGGTTGAAACTTGAGGTTTCTAAAGCCCAAAGAACTGAAACCCTAAAATAGAATCTCAGTCATCCGATCACAAGAACAGATCTAATCCATCAGACTATTCAGGGAAAATATCAAGTGTTGGATTGCCAGGAGGAATCATACCCATTGGTTGCTGTGAGTTCAAGAGGAGGAACGATTTGAAGCTTGAGATTCCAGAATCCCAAAGCTCCAGAATTTTGAAGAGGAATCTTAGCCATTCGATCATCTGAAACAGACCTAATATGTCATATCATATGAATTTAATATCAAACATTGGATCGGTCAAGAGAGTGTGAACTGTTAGATATCGCGAGTTCATAAGGAGTCAAGTTTGAAATTTGAAACTCCCGAAGCGCGAACAGCTGGAGAGTCGAATCATATCTGGACCATTAGATCCAGAAGGTTACATGTCGATGAGTCGTGAGATCTAGAGGAAGGTAAGAAGTGAAAGGTTGGAATACCCGAAGCCTGAAGAGTCGAAACAACCATGAGACGTTGATCTTGGAGGAGACACTTGTCAATACATCTCGAGCTCGAGGGAAAATTTGAAGTGTGTTTTCAATTTGAGAACTAAGATCGCTGAAGCAAGAAGACTCAAAGTCCCGAAGTGATTTCTGGATCGTGAGATCTAAGGGAGATGTGGCACGAATCCGTGAACTCCGTGTAAAGTCCTGAAGTGATTTGTAGCCACCGGATCTAAGGGAGATGTGGCATAGATCGATGCACTCCAGGTAAAGTCCCAAATTAATCCTCGATCCTTAGATCAAGAGGACACACATTAAGAGATCACTACCTTCGGATAAAAGCAAGGGAGAAAAGGCATAGTTTGAGATCTGAGATGTCAGAAGCTCGAAGACCCAGAGGAAATCTAGAGCGTCGATTGAGAAGGGGGTCGCTGGATTGTTGATATAAGTTTGAAGAGTCAAACACCCAAAGACAGAGAAGGACCATTGATGAGTAGGAAAAGTGTTCGTAGATCACCATCTCCAGAGGATTTACATAATAAAGAACCTGGGTTTGATATTTCGAATTCCCGAAGTCTGAAATTGTAAAGAGATCTCGACCGCTGATTCAGAGGGAATAGATCTAGTTCATAGATTTGAAGGGAATAGGTATGAATCTTCGATTTAGAAGTTATTGTCAAGATTGTGAGATTGATGATCCCATAACATTGTTGGGACAAGATTTGCAAGGAGTTTAAAAAATCAAGGGCGGGCCACAATCCAAACCATGGTTTCGTTAAGAGGACACGTGGAGGTTGTAGGAGCATTGCAGGCCCAAAAGAATTTTGACCCCAAACCACTTGTGACCATGCCTGCAATCACATGTTCATAGCCCAAGGTCACACCAAGAGAGGGTTTATCTAAAAGGGAGCTAACACCAACACTCTGATTTTTTGCAGTAGAGCGAAAGGGAAGGTCGCAAGTTGTTGTCAGACTTGCACTAGGAAGTCGAGGGGCCTGTGTTTAGATACAAGAGGGGACCTTTAAGGTTACAGAGATTCTTTTAACTCAATAATCGGATATCCATTGACCGGGAGGTCGCACAACCCTATGGGGGGAGTAGGGGGGTGCATCATAGGTAAACATAAAACCCATGGATGGTTTTCTAGTATGAAATTTCTTTGATAACTAATCTATTAGGTACATGGAATGGAAACATATGGGGATCTCTGGTTGATTCATAAATTCTAATGTGGGTAGAATTCTTATCTAGCTATGAGTCACCATTATGTTTTAAAACATATATGGCCTCCTCTAATAATATTGGGCATGGTTTGAAAAAGATAATCTCATATAAAGTAGAGAAAAAAGGACCACATGTTTGAGTATAATGGTGCATATATTTATGCTCCCATAGAAAATAAAAATATACATGTATTAGAGGAAATTATGGGGTTTATTCCCATCCCATCCTAGGGAATGTGTTGAAGGAACAAAAAATGCTAGGATCCAATGCCTTAAAAATGGTAATAAGTCAATGAATACAATCCACTTCGAGGGGGAAACCTTCTTGTACAATATATAAAATTAATAATACAATATGAGATGTGATAAGATGATCCTAAGACTAAGTCTCCTTGATGTATATATATAGGAGACAAAGGGTTCAATTATAATGAAAGGGTACAACGAAGGGTTCTAGATGACATACAAATATAACACTATAAGTGTAATAATTGAATAACTACAGATCAGGAAGGGGTTTTATAGATAACACATGGATTTATTTAGGTATTAACATGCCCCTACCCTTGAAACAAGTTTTTTCTTCAACACTTGACTAATTGTAGGTTTTTCTACATGAAGGACTCATCTTCCCATGTTTCCTCTTCCATTGGTAAGTTCTTTATTTTGATCAAGTAATATGTAACTGATCAATTTCTCAATTGCATAATCCTTGTTCAAGGATTGTTTTTGGTTCTAGCATGTCTCTCCCTTCTTCATTAATATATGGTAAAATATTTTGGACTAGGATCTTATTTCTTATTACCTTCTTTAAGAAAGAAACATGGAAGACTAGATATACACGTGAATATGGAGTCAACTCCAATATGTAAGCCATACTTCCAATCCTTTGTAAAACCTTATAGGGGGCATAATATTTGGGTGCTAATTTATTTTTCTTATTTTTTTACTTGAGGGAAGTCTATTTATATGGTTGTATCCTCATAAATACCTAATCCCCCACTTCAAATTCCCTTTCTTCACGATGTTGATCTTCTTATTTTTTCATCCTATTTTGTGACATAACCAATTTGTCCTTCAATAGTTTGAGAACCTCTCGTTGATTATCTATGTTTTCCTCCACTGCTTGAACCTTTGTATTCCTTTTCAAGGGTGATGTAACAAATGGAGTATAATATCCATAAAGTGGCATAAATGGGAACATTTTTTATGAAGTATGGAAGGATGTGGTGTACCACCATTCCTCCAAGGGAAACCACTTGACCCACTGAGTCTATTTATCATATGCAAAGAAATGAATATATTCTTCTAGAAATTTATTCACAAACTCAATTTTCCCATTGGATTGAGGATGGTAAGATGATATGTGATCCAATTGAGTACCCAAACAAGAAAATGATTTAGTCCAAAAATTTCCTATGAAAATTGGATCTCTATGGCTTACAATAATCTTGGGGACTCCATGTATATTTTGAATTGTTTCCATGAATGTTGTGGATACTATACCTTTAAAAGGATGAGAAAGAGAGAAAAAATTGACATACTTTTTCAATATATCCACTACTACCATGATGACAATCTTTCCTTAGGATTCAGGTAAACCTATAGTAAAATCCATTGAAGTTTCTTCCCAATGTTGACATGGTATAGATAATGGTTGTAGGATACATGACATCTTGATTATCTCTCCCTTATTCTATTGGTACAAAAAAAAATTAGACATAAAATATTGAACATCAGTTTTAATACCTTCCCCCCAAAAATCATTCTTTATTCTCTGGTATGTTTTCAAGAATTCTGAATGTCCTCCTATAGGAGAAGTTTCCAATTCTAGAAGGAACTTCTATTTGAGTTGGGAATTCTTACATAAATATAGGTTATCACGATACCATAGGAAATCATTCTTCCATGCGAAATTATATAATGAAATAGGGTCCTCTTGTAGTTTTTGAATGATATTTCATATCTATTGCTATTTCTTCCATTCTATCCTTTATTCTTTCACACAATCAGATTGCAAAATAGAAATTGCACACAAATAACCTTTTTTTTCTTATTCTTTCCTTGAAAGGGCATCTTCCACAACATTATTTTTTCTTTTTTTGTAGATAATTTCAAAGTCATAACCTAGCATATTTGTAACCCATTTTTTTCTCTTCCGAAGACAATCATTTCTCCAAGAAGTACTTGAAACTAGCATGATCTGTTTTTACTTTGAAGTGTCTTCCTATTAGGTAAGGGTTCAATTTCTATGTTGCATGTAGTGTGGCCAACATTTCCTTTTCATAAATGGGTTTGAGTAAGTTTTTGCATTTAAGTTGACTTCTTTCAAAGGCAATGAGCCTTCCTTCTTGCATTAAAACTACACCAATTCCATGGCCTGAGGCATCACACTACACAATGAGAGTTGTACACATAACCTCCTCAATTTTTTCAAAAGATTTGATTCTTTCTTTATTCCAATAAAATTCTTCTTTTTTTAATAATTTTGTTAGAAGTGATTCTATTTGACCATAGTTCTCGAAAAACTTGCAGTAATAGCCTGTCTATCCTAAGAATCCTGCAATTTTCTTAAAGGTTTTGGGAATGGCCCATTCCCTTATAGATTTAATTTTGTTAGGATCCAATTTTACACCTTCATGAGATACAATATTTCCCAAATATTCCACTTATTGAACCCTAAAGGAACACTTGGAAGGATTTGCATAAATTTATTGTTGTTCCAATAGTCGTAATACTCTATCAACACGTTGTACATGCTCGTCCCAATATTTGTTGTATATTAGTATGTCATCAAAAAATACTAACAAAAACTTTCTAAGGAAGGGCTTGAAAACATAATTCATAAAGCTTTGAAATGTTGAAGGTATATTAGTAAGTTCAAATGGCACAACTAAAACTCATTAGGACCTTCATGTGTTCTAAGAGTTTTTTTGGGAATGTATTCTTGCCTCATTCTTATTTGATGATATCCTAAATGAAGATCCAAGTTAGGAAATAATTTTTCTCCATGCAATTCATCTAATAATTCACCAATGACAGGAATAGGAAACTTATCTTTGATGGTCATTTTGCTGAGTTATCTATAATCTGGATACATATATCATGAACCATATTTTTTGTAACCATCACAACGAGTGAAGAGAAACAACTTTGGATAGGTTGAATGATGTCTTCATCTAAAATTTCTTGGATCATACACTCAATATCACTCATCTATGCATATGGATACCTATAAGTTTTGATTTTATATGGTAAAATTCTTAGGTACAAATGAATAGCATGGTCATGATCTCAAGTAGGTGGAAGACCCTTAGGCATTTCAACAAACACCTTGGAATGATTGCTGATTACTACTTGGAGATCTAATGGAGTAAAGGATATGGATGTTTGAACATCAAGTGAGTAAAATTATGCAATTACACCATGGTGTCCCTTTTTGAGTATTTTTTTCATGCTATTAGAGCTTATCATCTTAGAGGTTTTCCCTTGGATACCTCTGAGATAAATTTCCTTTCCTTCCAAGGAAACTCTCATGAAAAGATATTGAAAATTAAGGGCCACTATTCCCAATGATTGTAACCATTTGACCCCTAATACAACATGAACACCACCCATTTGGATGGAAATCATGCGACTATCTAAAAAATACTCCCCCATGTTGAGATTAATACTATCGCACTTCCCAGAACAATTTATGGTACCTCCATCTGCAATAATTAATTGAAACTCTAGTGCGGGATATACGAATCAATTGAGGTAACTGGATAATTTGTAATTGATGCTATTATGGGTACTACAAGACTCAATCAATATTGTTAAATTTTTATTTTTGATGTATCCTTCTATATTGAGGGTTTGTGGAGTATTGATGACTATCAATGCATAACAAGATATTGTTAGAGTAGTCTCTTCTAGATCTATCTCTTGTGATGGTTCCATTTCTTGATCTTCTTCCTCTTCATAGTCAATGTAAAATAATTTATTCTCATTGAATTTATTCCCTTTACTGTACTTGATGTCACAATTGAAGCATAGTCCCTTTGCTCTTATTTCATCCATTTGTTAAGATGTCAACCTTGTCAGTTTAGGAGAGGGAACATGGTTCTCTCTATAGTTATCATTGGCCACCCTTATAGTATCCATATTTGTTTTTCCACTTTCCTTCCCATACTAAAATCTTTCTCTGGGGATTTAGGTCCGAAGAGATGCACCTCATGTTGAATGTTATCCTTTAATCTGTCGATAAAGAGATCTAACAAATTACGGAATATTCTTTACCATGAGACTGAGCTTTTGGAATTGTTGAATGTGTTATGTGATTCAAATTTTTTGTCGGATATTTATCAATTAACTAAAGAATATATTGATCTTAATATTGTTGGAATACTGAGAGGGGGGAATGAATCAATATGAGAACTTTATTATCACTTTTAACCACAATATGTAATCATTAAATTCATCAACAATATATCATCACTATATCATGAACATTATAAATCAACATAGAATAATAGAAGTCCACTGAAACACAATATACCAGAATTTACTTGGAAACCCAAATGGGATAAAACCACCGAATTATTTTCTTATATATGAAAATAATACATTCATTGGAAGAACCAATTCCCAATTCTCCAGCTACAACTGGAAGGTGGCTACGAGCCCCTATTTTTAGGCTCTGACCTAAAGGAAGCTACAACTCCTTAAATTCTTCATCTCCAACCAGAAGGAGGCTGCAACCCCCTGATTATCAAGATCCGACCCGAAGGAAGCTACAACTCCCTAAATTCTTCGGCTCCAACCAGAAGGAGGCTACAACCCACTGATTATCAAGATCCAACCTAAAGTGATCTCCAACTCCATGTGTTCTTCAACACCAACCGGAAGGAGGCTACAACCATGTTTCCTTGCCCTGTCCTTCCACCTTGAAATATAAGTGTAGAGCAACTGTCACTACTACAATAACTGCCACTGCCACTGTAACTATGATTGTCAATGTCACATCAACATGTAACATTCACCATCAACTTATGCTATACAAAAATCTGAACCATATCATCCATCAATTGTGTACCGACATATATGCATCAATCATGAACAATAAGATATACCAACTACAACATCAATTATAAATAGCCAATAATGTACCATATTTCAAACATGAATACAAATTGTATCATATACCATAGAATCAATGAAGTATAGACCTGTACCATATCATCAATGAAGAACCAATGCATGTCCCTCATGCATATGCCAACATACATCAAGTGTATACCTAAACTATGAACAATCCTCTCAAGGATATGAACCATAAAAACCATTCCATACGATGAACCATATATACCAGAATACCTTACTCAATAATGTATCCATGATGTACCTCAATCATGTGTCAAACCCTCATCAATATTCCAAGTATGCCTCAAGCGTACACCACATCATAATCAAGAATAACCTTCACAAGGAGTAAATAAACATACAAGTACCTTTGTAGCTAAACTGAAACACTGAAATGTTGACCTGTAAGTTATCTTCTATCTTCAGGGACCTGGTACTAGCATTTCCCCCAAACTTGTCTTGTCCTTGTGGGACTAATACATCTTGTCTCGCAAGGCCTCACGTGTCAAGTAAACTACAACCCTTGGGGATTCGTTGTGGGACACTAGTATTTTGACTTGTGGGGATCATCCAAACTAGGGTTTCCTCAGATATTTTCACTCTCCTATGCAACCACAAAATACATGCACCTCTCGCTTGTCGCTAGCTCACATTTCACCATCGCAAAATTGCCAAATCGATTACTATTTCACTAGAATATTTTCAATAGAATAAGTGAGTGAATGTACTTGAGAATGAACCCTTGAGGTGTATTTAAAATTTTTCTAGGTAACCTCTTTCCTTAATATTAGGGGCATCTTAACTTTCTTGTTACAAGCACTTTACCCTTTCATTAATGACTTGTAAACAACTAGAGGCTTCTTGACCATTCTTTGGGGCTTATAATTTCACAAGGCCATAACTACCTAAATGTGAGAAACTAAATGGCGTACCACATATCATCAGAAATGGCATGATGCAGAATATCCATCAACTTCAGGTTCCATAACCATACCATTGGGGATACCAAACTTCTTCAAAGGTTGACATCATTGAAAATCAATATTTCAACAATCCCACGCTTTGGAATTGATGGAAACACTGATGGAATGGGAATACTCATGCTCCTTCTCATACTCTCCCTGTTACTATCTCTCCCCCTATATTCATACATCTCCCCCATTCTCCATGCATATGTTCTTTCTCTTTGTTTCCATGCATATGTTCTTCTCTCTCCCCCTTTGACATCAATGGAAAATGGTAATTCTCCTTGGGGATCCTCCCCTTGTCTACAATCCTATGCTCTCTCTTCATGGTTCTTCCTCATGTAAGTCTCTAATGTATATGAAAAGCATTCAAAATATTCTTTATTTGTATTCTTCAAGTCTTTTGCATCTCTCCCCATGTCTTACTGTGCCTTATTCCATGTGGATCACTACGGGGAAGAAACTAATCCAAGTTTATGTCAAAGATACTCAAAATTATCCCTCAGAAGATGTTTGGTGAAGATATCTACAATCTTCTCTTTTATCCCAATGTACTCGAGCTTGATGGTCTTCTCTGTAGCTTGTTCCCGTAAAAAGTGATACTTGATTGGAATGCATTTTTTCTTGGAATTCATCATTGGATTCTTGGAGATATTGATAGCACTGGTGTTAGCACAGAGTATTGAAATGGGCTCGTCATATTCCACCTATATATCCTACAAGGTACGCTTCATCTAGATAACTTGAGTGAAACATGCTATTGCTGCAATATATTATGGCTCTCCTATGGACAAAGATATTAATGATTGTTTCTTTCTTAGCCATGATACCA